>JAFVLL020001846.1:0-44679 GCA_021397915.2 Tor tambroides
TGCAAGTTATTCACAAGTGTATATGCATTCATTACTAACTTAAGATGTATTGGTATGGATTTCATATTAGTGTGCACATGTATTTCATATATATAATTTGAACAACCAATAGTATATATGTATATGTGAGTAATTTATAGGTGTATATGCACGTGTTTTTTGTATGTATTGATAAGCGAAGTTTGATTTAAATCCTACGTGGCGCCTCATAATAAAATGTCACATTATAATCACTCAGTATTTGCAAACGTGAAGAGGGTCTAATGTCCTGTGAAATAACATCTTTTGGCACTTTCTGGCTGTTTTTGGAACCTGAATAAGAGTATCTGTCGGAGTAACAGGCCCCAGCGGAGTCCTCTGTCCCTCACATTTCACACATCTACTAACAAAATGAATATTTGTGGTAATGACACTCAGCACACATTACCATCCAAGAACTGAAAATTTTGTTTTAAGACTCTGGCTCCACGAAATTGTCCTTCATATTTGGCAAAAACAAGGAGGCTGATTTTTATAAAAGATTTAACAAGGATGGAAAAAGGCCACAGTCAACCAAACCATTGTGGCTTTTATTGAAGCGTGTGCTGCAGTAATGCAGGCTAGAGGAGGTATTCAGCTTTCACTGAATCACTATTAATGCAGAGCAGTGGGAATGTAGCTCTCCTCAGCATTTGGCAACAGCCTCATCCTTGGCTTGATTGTTTTAGCAGAGCCTTGGGCTGGATTTTAATTGGGAGAGGACATTGAATAACCTTGTGGTGTCCACAGAATGCTCTTTAGGGACAAAATACTTCAGCTTGACACTGGGGAAACCTTGATGGCTTTATTGAATGTTGTATTTCATATCAATGGCCACTTTAAATGGGATGTGGGGTCAAATATCATCTTTTCATGTCTTGTCAAGACCAGTTGTGTTATGCTATAATTTATTGAATTATTCTTTATCTTTTCTCTGTGCCCAAGACATATTCTTGAGAACTAAACAGTAAGCCGAATATAACTGTTGTAACTGCTTGATATAAATGTTTTTCTAATGGCATTTGAAGTTGTTGTCATAGCAACAGGTCCATAAGTTCAAAGTCATTTTATGTAAATGGGATTAGATCACAGTGGGGGTGATTCTAATGTCTGCCCAAGTCATCAATATAATAATTTAATTTTTAGGTCTTGAAAGAAGTCTTTAATGGTCATCAACACTGTAAAAAATTTACATTTTGAAAAATTGTGGAAACTGACAAATAAATATTGGCTCAACAAATTGCTTCCCAATAATTGTCCCCAAACAAAAAAATGCATTGTAGTAATTTTAGCTGAAGGTCTGAAGTTATATATACATATATATACAAAAATATACATTCACCGAACATATTAAATTATGTTCAGCCAATCTATCAAGCAGAAGTGAAAAATCTGTGTTAGCCGAACAAGCTTTGCAGCAAAAAACGCGTGTACGCATGCGCCTGAGAGAAACCGTTGCTGTAGTGAATTCAAATTCCTGTGCGCGGGAGGCCGAGAGAGCGGAACCGATACCAAAGGGCGACAGAACATCATTTACAGACGGATTTTCTATCATTAAAGTTATGGTGAGTATACTGAGTTTTGTATTTATCAAGTCATGTTTCACGTACTACATTGTATTTTGCAGAATAACAGTGAATTCACGCCTTTACTGGTGTCATGTTGGCGTTTATAACCTAGTTTAGCCCGTACTGATCTCTCGGTAGGGGTGTGCGATATATATCGTCTGTGATGATATTGTAATTGTTGTTTTAACGATGTGGGATTTGACATTATCATGTATATCGCAAAAACCAAACAAAACCCGCTTAACTTACAGAGTGCACGAATACATTAATGTTACATGATGAAGATTAGACTAGTGCACGTGCGCATTACAGTGCGTTTTTTCACTGCATTATTCAGTCTTTGAAATGCATTTTAAATGATCACATATGATATGGGGGCAGAAAATGTCATTTATGTCATTTCATAATCAGTATCAGGCAAAGAGTGCCATTTTCCCTCCAAAAAGCAGTGTGATTACAAATAGCCTATGATATTGATTTTATACAACAGTTCAATAACAAGAAGTTAATATTAAAGAGACTTGCATTTTAGACACAGTATTGCCTGTTTTTGCTCTATTTCGCCAACAAAAATCATTCCAAACACACCCACAGCACTGTTTTGCGTCTCTGAGCAACATGCTGTGTTTCGTTCCTGAATGAATCAATCAACCATTTAAATGATTCGGTTCAGTCGCAATGACTCACTTATTAATTAGGTTTGGAGCAAAACTCTGCAGAACACCGGCCCTCCAGGACCGAGTTTGGACAGCGCTGCTCAAGCGTGTGTTTTTCTGAGATCGGACCGCAAACAGGGATACCGAGGAGTGCAAAGGCAGCAGCGGTGCCTTTGGACGGTGCTCGAGCACCACCTTGGGCTGCGTGGTTTTTCTTTCTGAGAATGGAACGCAAACGGGGGGTGAGAAGTGCCTTGTAAACAGGAGCTCCTGGGTTCGAATCCCAGCGGTGGCTTTGCTCTGTGGGTTCTTTCTTGGACAGGAGGCCCTGGCAGTGCCTCTGCTTTTCGAACCGCATTCCAATTGCGCAGAGACCCAAGGACCTTGTCCTTCCTACCCACCGAGCATGCGACCTCACGGCGATGGACTGGCACAAGCCTGGAAGAAATTTTTGCGTGGGGCTTTGTGGCGCAATGGGTAGTGTATTGGACTTTTAGATTGCCGGGTGAGGACTTTCAAAGGTTGTGGGTTCAAATCCCACCAGAGTCATGGCTTTTTGTTGATCCTTATATTGCACAGTGTTGCCCTCAGGCAACAGACAGTTGTGAAAAATCTCTTAAGCTGTCCAGCCTGTGGACTGTTGGCATCACCGCTGGATGTTTTGATCCACCGGAGGTGTAGCGTGCTAGTCGGCGCCGTGGCTTAGTTGGTTAAAGTGCCTATCTTGTAAACAGGAAATCCTGGGTTTGAATCCCAGTAGTGACTTTAGCAGCCCTTGTGCCCCTCAAGCACAGGGCTGTCCAAACTTGGTTCTGGAGGACCAGTGTCCTGCAGAGTTTAGCTCCAACTTTCCTCAACACACCTGCATGGAAGCTTCTAGTATACCTAGTAAGAGCTTGATTAGCTGCTTCAGTTGTTTTTAATTAGGGTTGGAGCTAAACTCTGCAGGACACCGGCCCTCCAGGACCGAGTTTGGACAGCCCAGCTCAAGCATGTTTTTTTCTGAGATCAGACCACAAACAGGAATAGTGAGGAGTGCAAAGGCAGCAGTCGATTCCCTTTCTAAACCATCCCAACTGAGTTGTCAGCGCACATTTTTAAGCTATCCAGCGCCGGGGCCGCAAACAAGTTGCCTGTTCTCTGGATGCTGTGATCCTCTCAGTCGCCCCCCCAAAGACTAATTGTGCAAGCAGGCGCCGTGGCTTAGTTGGTTAAAGCGCCTGTCTAGTAAACAGGAGATCCTGGGTTCGAATCCCAGTGGTGCCTTGGGTTGTCTGCTCATGTGTCTTTGCACAGTGGCACTTGTGCTTTTGAAAACCACCCCTCAGCTGCTTTTAAAGGATAGCGATCTTTCCTGTGCACAGAGCATGTGAACCTCACCCAGCTGGACGGGCACAAACCCGGAAGAAAAACATTCAAGTGGCCCACTCTGGCATGCTAGCAGACTCTGTGACGCAATGGATAGTGCACTGGACTTCTAGACTGCCGGGTGAGACTGTTCAAAGGCTGTGGGTTTGAGTCCCACCGGAGTTGTGGCTTTTGGCTTTTTGTTGATCCTTATATTGCACAGTGTTGCCCTCAGGCAACAGAAAGTTGTGAACAATCTCTTAAGCTGTCTAGCCCGTAGACCGTTGGCATCACCGCTGGATGTTTTGATCCACTGAGTCGCCCTGCCGGAGGTGTAGCGTGCTGGTTGGCACCGTGGCTTAGTTGGTTAAAGCGCCTGTCTCGTAAACAGGAGATCCTGGGTTCGAATCCCAGTGGTGCTTTTGGCAGCCCTCGTGTCCCTCAAGCGCAGCGCTGTCCAAACTTGGTCTTGGAGGGCCAGTGTCCTGCAGAGTTTAGCTCCAACCTGTCTAAACACACCTGCATGGAAGCTCCTAGTAAGAGCTTGATTAGCTGCTTCAGGTGTTTTTAACAATGACATGCTGCTACCTACTGGCGGTTTTAATTTCACATTTAAAGTATCTTTTCATTTTTAAAATAATTGTAAATATCAGTATTCAATTTTTTATGCTTAAAATATCAAAACATTGCATGTGTAACTGCAGGTTAAATGCATTCATGTTCTGCATTAAACAGTGTGTAAAAAACACACACACTTTTAGACAAAAATGGTTTTACAAAGCTAAAAATATCCATAAAAGGTAAAAATCAATTTAAACTTATTGGAAAAGATTAATTTCTATCACTGCTGTGAACTGACCACACAGAATTTGAAGAATATCAAAAAAATTATGAGTCAGCTGTCCACAGCAGTCCTTTATATATCAGCACAATAACACACTCAGCAAAATATTGTCTAATTATCATTATCGATAAAATCCCAGAAAATATTTAGATATCATTTTTGTCAATATCGCACACTCTCATCTCACACTCGCATCTCTCAGTTACCTAAAGTTACTATTTATTGAACTAAATCCTTTTTATCTCACTTTATGATGAATATATGAAATGTATGAGACACAAGGAATACGTTTCTGCTATAACTATTTTTTTGTTATTATTGGTGTAACCCACCATTGCTAGGTCTGAGCTCACGAGGCACCATTTGGTGTAGAAAAGGAACCACTACGAATTTCACTGTGAGTATTTAACAGTAGTTTTTATTGGATATGTTTATTCCATATGAGTGTCAAATACTATTAGCTCTCAACCCTCTACATTGCGAGTAAATCACTCACATATGCGACTAAATCTTCACTCTGGCCGACAAAATGATGTCTGATATTAGCCACTGGCTAATAAATTCTCGGATTTTATTTTTCTCAACATATTATTTCTCATTGAGCCAATGTTAACAGACTTTTGCCACAATTGATAAAATTCAGTTAGCAGAAATTCAATTGGGCCAATGGAAAAATTTAGATGCAATCAGTCACTAGAAAATTTTGAGTTGGGGAGGTCTGAAATTTTTTACAGCATTTATTTGATTAAAAATACATTAAAACTGTAAAATTGTTTAATGGTATTACAATTTAAAACAGCTGTTTTCTATTTTCATATATTTTAAAATATTATTTATTCCTGTTATGGAATAAAATTAAATGAGATAAATAAATAGAAAGCATTTATTTGAAGTAAACAAAAATTTCTAACATTGTTAAAGCTTTTACTGTCACTTTTGATCAATTTAATGTGTCTTTACTGAACAGAAGTATCTTACTGACCTCAAAATGTATATAGTTATTATTATTTAGTATACTTTATAAACTATAAAATAATAGGATAATAATCTTAAATAGTGCAGAATTTTAAATAGCTCTTAATTTAAAATGTGTGAAATTTATCAACTCTTTCGATCCTAAAAGTTTTAATATATATATATATATATATATATACAGTATTTTTCTTATTTTTAAGAGTATATAACATCGTAACATACTGTGTCTCAGCTCTGCATTGCTATTCGTGGTTTTGAGTAATGATACATAGATGTTTCTGTAAGATCTCTTTCCTGAAAACACATTTAGCCCATAAAAAGGAGGGCAACTGCACTGAACAATTTAAGAGGTAGTAAATAATTGGAGTGTCGGCTGGTTTGGGCAGACTTCTTATTCATTCCACTGACTGGACCTTTCATTTTCCCTGACGGTTATCCTGGCTCTACTGCTCTGGAGTCATATTTTACATGTTTAATATGGTAATGTTCTTTCTTCACCTTGTAGATGCTGAAAGCCCTCTGTGCATCAATGTCTTAAAACAGTCATTAGCCACCTACCATTTTAAAGCACATAAGCTCTCAATGATTCCCGTAGATGCTTATTATTGTTGGTGCCTGCGGCTCAGAATAAAACCGGCTGGACATCTCTCAGGTACCAAGGACCTGTTCAGAGCGTTAATCAGGACTGCTGAAGTCTAAAGGCCATGTGCAGTCTGGAATTACCTGGACTTATTTTAATGTACTGCTTATATTAAGAATGAAATTACAGCACCAGGAAAAGTGAATCTTTACAAATTGATTAAAAATAATTGATTTCATACATATTTAGCCTCTTTAAGATGCTGCCTAATACAACCCGAATTCCAAAAATGTTGGGATGTTTTTTTAAATTTGAATAAAATGAAAACTAAAAGACTTTCAAATCACATGAGCCAATATTTTATTCACAATAGAACATAGAGAATATAACAAATGTTTAAATGGAGAAATTTTACACTTTTATCCACTAAATGAGCTCATTTCAAATTTTGATGCTTGCTACAGGTCTCAAAAAAGTTGGCATGGGGCAACAAAGGGCTGAAAAAGCATGAAATTTTGAAAAGATTCAGCTGGGAGAACATCTAGCAACTAATTAAGTTAATTGACATCAGGTCTGTAACATGATTAGCTATAAAAGGGATGTCTTAGAGAGGCAGAGTCTCTCAGAAGTAAAGATGGGCAGAGGCTCTCCTATCTGTGAAAGAATGCGTAAAAAGATTGTGGAATACTTTAAAAACGACGTTCCTCAACGTCAAATTGCAAAGGCTTTGCAAATCTCATAATCTACAGTGCATAGCATCATCAAAAGATTCAGAGAAACTGGAGAAATCTCTGTGTGTAAGGGACAAGGCCAAAGACCTTTGTTGGATGCCCGTTGTCTTCGGGCCCTCAGACAACACTGCATAACTCATCAGCATGATTCTGTCATTGACATTACTAAATGGGCCCAGGAGTACTTCCAGAAACCACTGTCGGTAAACACAATCCGCCGTGCCATCCGCAGATGTAAACTAAAGCTCTGTCATGCAAAAAAGAAGCCATATGTGAACATGGTCCAGAAGCGCCGCCGTGGCCTGTGGGCCAAGGCTCATTTAAAATGGACTGTTTCAAAGTGGAAAAGTGTTCTATGGTCAAACAAGTCCAAATTTGACATTCTTGTTGGAAATCACGGACGCTGTGTCCTTGAAACATTGAAACATTGAATCTTTTAGGATCTTTTTTTTTTTTTTTTTTACTTTTATTCATCAAGAACACATTAAATTGATCAAAAATAGACTAAAAAAGATTTTTAAAATGTTACAAAAGATTTCTATGTCCACTAAAATATTAAACAACACAGCGTTTTTCAAAACATCAGAATCAGAAATGTTTCTTGAGCTCTAAATCAGCATATTAGAATGATTTCCAAAAGATCATGTGACACTGAAGACTGGGGTAATGATGCTGAAAATTCAGCTTTGCTATCAAAGGAATAAATTACAATTTAAGAAATATATCTATAGAAATATTTTTGAGTAAAGTAATTTGAATTCTTCAAAACAAGTTAAACAAACCGATAATGTCAAATTACGTAAATGCGTTAAATAAATGTGATGGCATTAAACATATGTAATGAATCTCACTGATTAAATACAAAAGAAATCAACACGTTAGTTCCATGTATGCACATGGATGCAAAAAAAAAAAAAATTCTATGTCTCTACGTTGATATGTAAAATGCTTACGTGTTGTCAATATGTTAGTAATATCTCTATGCAAACACAAAAATCTATCTGCACTAGAACCACTCTTTATGCACAAATACCTATAATTACTCATTGTAATGGCACACTACATTAACAGTGATGTACCCAAAAAGACTGGTGAGGGAGTCAGTGACAACTCTGTAGGAGCTACAGTATAAGCCTCAGTGACTGAGACTGGAGAGATTGTGCGTAGAACATCTGTTGCCGGGTTTGCTTTACCAGTGACAGCTTTATGCTACAGTGGCAAAGAATAGCCACTGTCAGAAAAAAAACACTAGCTACTGAAAAAAGTAGAGTCTGCTAGAAGGCATGCGGGAGACACTGAAGCCAGCTGGAAGAACGTTCTATGATCTGATGAGACCAAAATTGAGCGTTTTGCCATCAGAGTAAACAGCATGTTTGGCGTAAACCAAAGGCTGTGTATCATCAGAAACACACCATCCCTCTAGTGAAGCATGGTGGCAGCAGCATGAGGTTTCTCTGCAGCAGCCCTGGAAGGCTTTTGAGGGCAGAGGGCAAAATTAATTCAACATAATCCTGATGGAAATCCTGATGAAATCCGCAAGACGCCAGTTACTTGGAAGATTTGTTTTCTAGCATGACAGTGACCCCAAACAAAAGCTGAAGGTACCATAAAAACAAAGTTTTTTGTCCAAATAGGAGTCCAGATCTCAACCAATTGAGAATTAATTGAACTTTTTAAAATCCTGATTGACAATCTGTGGTTGGTTGTTCATAAATGTGTAAAAGAATATACTTCCAAAAGTGGGGGTGAATACTTTAGCACCATAGACATGAGTCTGTGTTTGTCATACTTGAGCCATTTCTGAGATGAATGATGCCACATCAGCTACAAAGCTTTGCCTCACAATCAATGTAAATCCCCCATCATTGTGGCTTTTTCCATGTCATATTTGGAGCAGATTTATTATCTGAGTTTTTCATGCTTCTATTTGTTTTGAGATCCATCTTTGAAACTGTCATTATATAAACACTGTACTCACCCACACAATTACTGACACACAATCACTAACTAAATTCACATAAACACAAATGCTATAAACCAACCAATGAAAAAAAAATCTGGATTGAACACCGAGCCCTGTATTTACACATATTCTTTTGCCAGACGCTTCCTTACCAAAGTAACATACAAGAATGTGCATGTGTTTCAGTCAGCAGAAAGAACGGGGTTTGGCTCTCTTTCCAGAGCATGTCTATTCAGATTTTTCAGCTTGCATATTTGGGTTTCAAAGCAGATAGCTATTGAGTGCAAAGTCAGAATAATTTGTTCACTGTCTGCATATTCTTTGGCAGTAAGCATTTCCCTTTGGTCCATCTGAGTGCTTTAACATGTTTCTGCCGGGGCTGTCAATTAAATCATAGTTAATCAAATATATTAATGTTTGTTGGAAAAAGTCCCAAATGAAGATATCTGAAAGGCATTACGTTATGGTGCAGACGAATAAATCATTGAACAGACATGACAAAAAGTGGCTTTAGTTTTCAGGCCTTGTGGGCAGAAGAGGTGTGGTCTTATTAACCTAATTTGCATACTTATTTGTGTCAATGAAAACAACTGTTTTGTCATAATATCAATCGTATATCATTTTTGCTTGAAGGGACAGTTCACCCACAAATAAAAATTCTATCATCTTTTACTCATCTTCATGTTGTTCCAAACCCATAAGCCTTGTTGGTAACACTTTAGAATAGGGAACACTTATTCACTATTAACTACGACTTTTCCCTCAGTAAACTACTAATTTGCTGCTTATTAATAGTTAGTAAGGTAGTTGTTAAGTTTAGTTATTGGGTAGGATTAGGGATGTAGAATAAGGTCATGTAGAATAAGGCATTAATATGTGCTTAATTTGTACTAATAAATGGCTAATATTCTAGTAATATGCATGCTAATAAGCAACTAGTTAAGAGGCCCTAAAATAAAGTGTTACCGACTTTTTTTTTCTTCTGCAGAGAATATTTTGAAGAATGTTGATAACCAAGTTTTGATCATCATTAATAAATAAAATAAAATATTCTTTTAAAAAAAAAAAAATAAAATATTATCTTTTATGTTCCACAAAGGAAAGGAATGCAGGTTTGGAACAACATGAGGATAGGTCAAATTCATTTTTGGGTTAATAAAGTGACATTCATGTATTCATGTGAACAGTTTTTGCATTGTAACAGTAGTCTTTTTATGTACATTTGAAATGGCTGAATAATTTTTCCTGGTGGTACTTCTTTGCCCACTCTTAATGCCCACCTCACAAAGCCATGTTATGGAGCTTCCTGAACAACTATATTCTAGGACAGAGGTGTAAGAATCAATGTGCAGCCTATCATCTCGCTGCCACAAAGTCTCATCAATCAGCACAGATGTGACCGTCATCTCAGATAACACTTTTACTTTGACCTTTGGATCTGTCAGAGTCATTCATTGTCACATAGAAAGGGGTCGCATGACGCTAAAATGATTACAACAAAAATGCATGACTGCAAAGCTGGTATATAAGCACATTTTATGAACAGTTTATTGGATTGTTTCCCTTGGCATTATTAGTGATTTAATGTAACCATCCATTATACAGTACTGCTCAAAAGTTGGAATTTTTAGAATTTTTTTTATCAAAATAACATTTTATCAGTGTTAAAAACAGTTGGGCTGCTTAGTATTTTTATGGAAACATTGTTTTTTCAAGTTCAAAAGTGCAGCATTTAAAATAAAATATTTTTTGTAGCATTTGTAACATTCTTTCAAAAAAAAAAAAAAAAAATCTTACTGACCCCAAACTTTTGAACGTGTATATTGTGTATATTGTATCATACATATAACACAGCAAGTATTTAGGGTACTATTCTTCGTCCTGATCATTAAAGTACCTCTTTGGGCCTCTTAAAATAAAGTTCAACTTCTAGCATGAAATATTTGTCTAGCATGAACTTGTAGCATGAAATATGTCCATGTTTGGTCCAAACACTATACTTTTGGTGTTTTGAGACCCTGCTTGCTTAGAATTACAGTACATACACTTGTGTGGCAACTGAACTGAAGAGCCCCTTTGGCTCAGCGGTCCCATAGCGAAGTACTGTTGGCCAAGTCAGACACGCGCTCCGTATTCCCCAGCTGCAGGAAGGGTTTGAGAATAGATCAGACAGCATGTGAAACAGCTCTTTAGTGGGCTCTACGGAAGCCTTTCTGACATTATGGTGTCAAGAGGGAGCAAAAAGGCGAGAATTTGAAGGCAGAAAGGGTTTTCACACCCGCTAAGTGTTTGGTTCTATTATGAGCACTTGTGTTCTGCGAGTTGTCAGGGAGTTCAGATTCAGAGGGAAATTAACTTGTTCTGCTCCATCGGCCTTTAAACTAGCATAACAAGAAATGACTGAAGAAAATGGAATAGAGATAATGAATATACAGGTTCCTGTGTGGTTTCCCTTGTAGCATGATCACTTGGAAACATTTCTGGACTAAGAACAAAAAAAGAAGAAAGTGTGACTCACAATATGGAGTCCATAGGAAGAAATGAATGGATTTGATTGATTCTAGTACTGGAAATTGATTCTGGCTCAATTTTGACAGTATATTTTACTGCACTGGTCTTGGGTTGCATTACATTTCAACATAACTCTCTTACGGCCAGTTCAAATCAACAGACACAGACCAGCATCGACAGTGGAAGCAATGGAATGGAAGCAAAATTATGATACCAATGTTGTCACATTTTATTTCTTTTCTTTCTTTTTTTCCCCTTTGTATATGTTCTTGAAACATATAAAAATTTCAATCTTTTCCCCCATTCTTTTTCCCATTTTTATGAAAGTATTGATAGATTAACTGGGCCAGCATGTTGTATTTGTCACACTGACAGGGTTCTTCTACTCACAGTTATTTTTAAAGTAATTAAGACTTGTATTCTGGTGAAAGGCTGAAAGTCTGGGAGAAGCAGAAAGGAATAACATGACTGTCTTTATTAGCCAGGTCCCAGTCAATGCTGGTTAAAATACTGGGTGCTGAAGAAAAGCCTGGAGCAGTGATGCACACATGCTCGAATATAATGAGAGTCTGCCAGCACCAAACCTGTTAAGATATATATCTCAACAGGTTTGGTGCTGGCAAACACTCTCTCTCTCTCTCTCTCTCTCTCTCTTAACAAATTAACAATGGGAAAAAAAGGTTCTGTATATCATAAAAAAATAATAAAAATATTGATATATCTGTTCCTAAGTGTACTGTAAACAGTGCTTTGCTGTGGGTAAAAACGATTGAATTTTAGGCCTCAAGCTCTCTGTTTCATTCTGTTGAGCGCCTTCCACCAGCATTTAATACCACATTATTAAGTTTTGATAGATTTATGGTTACAGTTAGACTTTGTGTTGTGTCTATGCTAGATGAACAACATTCTTGCCTTTTTTTCCCTGATTGAGTTTCACAACAAGAAGAGGTGTGTTTGATTTTACATAGAGCAGAGCAATAAAATAAATTCCATAGTTATTATGCAAGAATATGAATTTTAATACAGTGAAATGGCTCAGTTCAATTTCAGAGAAAGAATTCTGGGATCCATTTTCTCATTGGATGCTTATGCAATGGTGATCTCATATTGCTGCAGTCCACACAGCTGCTAGATGTTGTAGCATCTGTTTTTCATACTCATATATTGCCTTCCACAAGGCATATGCAGTGCAGCGTTAAGCCAGGAACACTGGCACAACAAATGTAGCATAAAATGCAATTGTCTTTCTATGCATCACAGACAGAATGGAGAAAGAGAAATGAGAGAGAGAAGGAGGGACAGATAGAGTCATCTTCATTTAGAAGGCAATCAGCCACATTGTAATGGCAGATTAAGAGTGTATCATTTTTTTCTGTTGTCTGCAGTGTTCCTGCGTGACTTTTGCCCATTTCCTCAGCTAAAAATAGCCCTGCTGAGCACACACTTCAAATCTGCCAGCGAGTACGCTGGAGGTCTCTCTCTTCCTCTCCCTCTCCCTCTGTTCTTTTCCTTTTCTTTCAGGCCAACCCCCACACTCATGATATAATCACATGCAGCAGGGGCTCTCAACCTTTTTGGGTCCACAAAACATTTTTTGTTGGATCTCACAGGCATGGATTTCATGCCTGTCTCAATGACTTTTTTCCCCATACAGTGATAGTCAATGGTAACTAAAACTGATGACAGAATTTCTAGTTTTGAATGACCTATCCCTTTAAGAATAACAACATATTTGGTCAAATCATTTGAGTGGGTTTGTGTGTCACACTGCAGCTTATCAAAGACCAGCAAAATGTAGTTAAAAGCATTCATCTCATCTTTTTGGCTCGTTAACAGAAACTAAGTGCAAATAAGTGGCAATATACTCTATTTTTGTGTAATATTTTATATATATAATTTTAGCCTACAGTTATAAAAACTTAGACCAACAGACAGAGACTGTCTATTTTTCAAGTGCCAGTCCCTATAAACATGGATCATTTCCTTGTTTTTTTTTTCTTTGTGAAATTTAACCAACCAAGGATGAACTGAAGGATTGTTACTGCATTTTTATGTTCTGTGTGGCTATTAGATCCACACATAACTGCGAATTACAGCCTATTCTGTCTAAGAACATTAAAAAAATTCAAACGAAACTTCTGATTCCGTAACCCTTGGCATCTCTGACACAATGGATAATCTTTCTCAGCTATTTTAGGTGAATAAAGTTTGTGGTCAAACCCACATTGTTATATACTTATTTACTGGTTTATATGTACAAAACTGAATCTCGGGTGCTTTAATACATCTACTATATCAAGTGTGAAGCTGAGTTTATCGCTGGAGGTTGCCAGGTCGCTGTACTGCTGGCTGCTAGTAGGCAATCAGGATTTAGTGCCCTAACATTATTGGTGTGCTGCCCATAGCGCTTGAAACTGCTCACAACTGGAATGCCAGAGATAGCAAGTTTCCCATAAAATCAAATTATTACAATATCTAGCATTAATTAGAAAACAGAAAATACTAAAATGACTTAACAACTTTACTAAACTTAACAACTATCTATTAATAAGCAGCAAATTAGGAGTTTATTAAAGGGGAAACTCTATGTGTTCCCTATTCTAAAGTGTTGCCATTCACATTATTGAGGAAGAGTTGCTTTTGCAGACTTCTGATATACTTGAGACTTTAGTGGACTCCAGACAATGTGTGTTTGTGCTCACAGGGGCCTCTTCCTGTTGTCATTTCAGCAGACATCTGAGAAGGACCACATTTCATGCTGACTCCTCTCCAAGTTGCAGAGCGGTAAATCAGCACAATCTGTCTCCATTTTAAATTCATTGCCAGTAATATGCACAGTTATAGTAAATCTAGAGGTCTTATTTGAGTGCTTTCATTATACAGCTCTTCTTTCAATCACTAACAGTATACTGGAAGAGAGGAGGTGACATCACACAGATAGGAAAATAGTGCTTTATGATTTTGGCCATCATTTTGCCATCTGGGACAAATTTGGGGAATTATAAATGATTTCTGTCATCATCGGGCCAAATCGATAGTCTTGGATCTGCTGTAGCTCCCAGTTCAAATTGATTTCAATGGGGTTGACGTTTCTTTACTCGTTACAAGATTTGTGATCCATTTTTGGTTGATCTATTCCTTTAAGTCAAGACACTGTAATCTCAGTCTCACATTCTGTATGTCATATGCTTGATGGTGGGTCTGTGACATAAGTATTTCAGACGTGAATGGCGTGTCCCCCTTCTTCTCATCTCTGTTTCTCTCTCTCCCTGCTTTGCTCTCTGAATTTCAGTGTTGTGTTACAAATATCGATCTCTCGTGCCATTGTGATCGATTTTTTTCTGCTCTCAGCATTCAGTTAGCTTGAAGCTGCAGTGACCTCCATGCCAAGGTCACTTCTGATCACTGCCACAGATACATGTAAAGATAGACAATGTTTTGTATTTATTTTGGAATTAATGTATCTTTATTTTTCAGCACTACATTGTCAAATGTTTGGGATGCACTGAAAATGAATGTAAAATTATTATTAAATTAAAAACTTGTTGAAAAAATTAAGTTTGAAAGCGTCATACAGTGTAAACTGATGGACATACAGAATCATACCTGAAACAGAAAACTAATAAATACAGTAATATTCCCTCCTCACTTCGGAAACGGTAGGCTTCCACGCAGACATGCGCTCACGTCAACGGATCTTCCGCATGAGAAGAGTTTTAAGAGGTCATACCCACGGGATATTTATCGTAAATACGTTCATTTAATAAAATAGTTATAAAACTGGTCTTAAGTAAAAAAAAAAAATGCCCATGGAAATCAAGGGCAAATATTGTCCATTAACAGAAAAGTTACATGATTCAAAGAAACTATTACTTGAGTATTTCTTACTCAAGTAAATATTAAGTATTTATTATTTGTATAATTACTTGTACTTTTACTTGAGTACAGTTTTTCGATACTCTACCCAAGAAGAGAACTCTCTGCCAGCCTATCCCAGCCATTTTGAGAGTCAATTATTTTGTCTATAAAGGAAGACATTTGTCAACATTCACTTTTTTAGGTTGATGACAGGCCGTTTTGGCTTCTAAATTGCAGGTCTTCTCCAACGGCTAAATATCAAGCCACTTCCACATCACCACAAAATGTATGTTCTAGGATATTTTTGGAGTGCGGCCCCAAAGTACAGAGCAAAGCTTTTAGGATAAGGCCGTAAAGGGGGAAGGTAAGAATAGATTCGACAAAGATAAATCCATTTTGTCTTCAACCATGTCTTCTCTAAAATGGAAATACTTTTGTGTCTGCAAAATGATGTTATTCTTATCTTCATATAACACTTATCTTCATATAAAATATTCTTTGCACAGAGAGAAATTAGCATATATTCGCCCCGATACAAATGCTTGTATATGAACTAACTACTTGTGGACGGGGCCACAAATGTGTAAGGCCCAAATGATGATTGATGATCAGATGATGATCGGAACCTTTTATTTGGTTAAAATATACCTTTTAGATTAAAGGATCCTTTGAAAACAGCAACATTTTACTGATGGGAACTATGACTCACATCGTTTACCATTATTATACAAAGAGAAAATGTAGTGTATTTAGACTTTGACCTAATCTTTGCTTTAGGACTATTAAAAAAAAAAAAGATCTGGTCCAAATATGAAAATCTGCTTGGCATGATAGAACTGCAATAAGAGCAGACATTTTTTTTCTTGCTTGCTCTGTCTGTCTGTTTTGCATTCAGAGTGGTCTGCTTTATTCATGCAAACAGCAACAAGCAAATTACTTTAAGATGTGCTGAAATTTATTTTAGGCCACACCTGACAAATTTTTGTAGCTTTTTAGAGCAGCAGGGCTTCAGTTTCAAATCAAAGCAGCTCAGGTCTTTTGTGGTTTCAGTGCTGATCTGCTCTCAGAGATTATGTAGTGTATTTAGACTTTGAACAAATCCCTGAATAGTATAATGGGGGTGTTTGTTTTATTTTGGTTGTGCGTGAAACCCGGGCTGTTATACAGTGTTTTAGACATTAAGGCTACTGTAATCAAAGCAGCTGTTTTGGTTTTTACCATCTGTCCACTGAAAATAAGAAGGGACAGATTTATATTTTTCTTTTAAAAGGTTAATCATCTCATATCTAATGCTCATCCACCACATAATCAAACATCTAGCACTTTACTCTTCAGTATAAGCCAATTATCTGCTTACAGGTAATATGATCAACCTTTGCCCTGCTAAAAGTGTGTGTGAGTAATGTTTAGCTTGTGTGGCCATTGTGAGTGTGTGTGTGTGTGTGTGTGTGTCTTCCTCAAACCTTTATTCTCTTTTCCACACCATGAGCTCATGAAGTATTCATGCTCAGCACTGTTCTAATTCAGTTCTCTTTCGCTCCTGCGGTGGACAGTGGACAGTTCAATATCACCTCTCATTCATCTTTGTGTCGTTCATCTGAATTGCTCTTATTTCACAGTGATTCTCAGTCTCACGGGTACAAATCAGTGTGATTAAAATAATCTCTCGAAATTTCATGAGTTTCACTCTTGGGTTGATCTGAAGAGTGGCAATTTATTCAAGTTCTTGATATAAAATATGTTGATATACCCAGTATTGCTATTTATTAAAGGGATAGTTCACCCAAAAATGAAAATTCTGTCATTAATTACTCACCCTCATGTCGTTCTAAACCTGTAAGACCTTTGTTCATCTTTGGAACACAAATGAAGATATTTTTTGATGAAATCAGTACAGGCACAGTTACAGACTCTGGTAACATTGATACCCTATCAATACCTTAGACAACAAATAAATTGCTTCAGTGCACTGATGAAATGTGATTAGAGCTTTCAGTAGTTTCATTAATTGAAATTCAATTAAGAAATCTAATAGGCAAGAGTTGGTTTTTGGAAGTCATTTGACATATGATAGACATTGGATACTTATGTTTTTGCTGCAGCAGCCATCTGATGGTCTTCTCATTAATATTTGTACAAAAATGCAATATTTTTACTTGTTAACCTTCACTTATTATATTTCACCAAAAATAGAGATTTTACTGTTGTTAAACATTCCATTTTGATATTTGATTTATAGATAAATTACAGAATAAAACAGTTATCATATTCACTAAACATTTATAAATGTCATGCATGAACATAATAAATTTTGCTGTTTATTAGCAGCACATTGTCGTCCAGGTTAACTATCAAAATTATATCATATACAGCATTACTTTTTTAGTACTAGTATCATCTGCACAACTCACAGGCAGATTGGATTTGTTAACGCCTACTTTCATTAAATCATTCACTACTGGGCAAACTCATGTAATTAATAGAAATGAGAAATACAAATATATTGATATTTATATTGTATACTGTTTTTTTTCTTTCACAAAATAATATTTGTCGTATCACATGATTTTACTGCCCCATTGCTTAAATAAAGAACTTTTTTTTTTCAATAACTAACCCCATTAATCTAACTGCTTCCTCTGGTCGTTAAGGGTCCTCAGAGTACTAAGTGAGTAAGTACCAAATGAGGTCAAACAAACTGAAACTGTCTTGGGTTTTCCCCTGTTTTGGCCCTGTCCTCTAGCACTGCTGAGCTGAAGGGCAAACTCCCTGGCAACATTTTGTTTCCTGCAGTATTCATCTTTACAAGTGCTTGGAGAAAATTCCAATCCAATCTTCTTTTTAATGGAGTCACGTTTCCTTCACTCCACCATGGTGCAGGCTGACACTGGCCAAATGCGGTACATCCTCAAATATTGAACATTCATAGAAAAAGATGGAGATTAAAGGAATATTTCAGGTCCAATACAAGTTAAACTTAATTGACAGCATTTGTGGAATAATTCTGATTCGCACAAAAAGTAATTCCTCCTTGTTATCTTTAAAAAAATAAATAAAAGTCAAAATCAAGGTTACAGTGAGGCACTCACAATGGGAGTCAATTTTGGAGAATTTAAATGCAAAAATTTGAACCGTACAATATTGTAAAAACACTTTTATTAATGCTTCTGTCGAAACTTGTTTGTTAATTAAGCTTATAAGGTTGTTTTGGTTAGAATTTTTACAGCCATTTTTGTGTTTACAGTGTTATGATGGAAAGGTAGTTGTAAAATTAAGTTGTAAAATCTATTAAATATTGAGCTATTGTTACACATAATTGAGATGGCAATTTATGATATAATGTTAATTCTAGAATTAGTCACTATAACATATATATATATATATATTGTACGTATAGGCCTATATGGTGCTTTTTTTTGGGCGTTTTTGCATTTTCCTTGACAGGACCGTAGTGATATGACAGGAAGTGAGTGGGAGAGAGAGATGGGGGGTGGGAACAGAAAAGGTCCACAAGGCGGATTCGATCTCGGGACACCCAAAGTGCATCTGCGCAATATGTTGGCGCGCTGCCCACAAGGCTATCGGCACTAACTATATGGTGCTAAATTATAATACATTTTTCAGCTCATTTTGGGATTTATGGTATAATTTTTAATGGCAAAGTTGTTGTAAAACATAAATTTACACAGAAAAGGTCAATAAGTCATTTTTCATTTCCCAAACTGAAATCATGTTCACATGCATATTGTTTAGATCTTGTGGCTGTACTATTAAATATGCCATTTGCGTCCATTGCAAGTCCCACACTTTAACCCATGTTTCTGCTTTTGTTAAAAAAAAAAGTTTACTTCATGGTAATCAACATTGTTCCACAAATGCTGCCGACTGAGCTGAACTTGTGTTGAATCTGGAACATGCCTTTTAACATGAAGAGAAATTGGATTGAAAATGCCGCAGTTCCCGTTCATTCCTCTAATATGCAGCCAAAACAAATAAAAAGCCTCTTCCTCCCTGAATCCGCCTCTCACTTTAATGGCTCATAGAAGAATCTTGTATAAAAAGCACACGTCTGACAGTGACCTGAATTACAAGCGCTTCGTATTGAGTCATTGCCTATGCTATTTCACACAAAAAGCCTATCAGCAGCACTCAGAAAGGAAGAGGGGACTTATAGAACTATCTGACTTATTTATGTAAGCATCCAATAGATGGTCATGCTGCATGCACAATACTGGCAAGCCAAGGTCCCAGCCTATAGAGACAGAGTGCCCTCAGATAACCTCCACATAGTCACAATTCATTATTCACCCTCACTGAGCACAAAGAGCTCATTCTTTCTCCCCTCCCCTCTCTCACTCTCCCTCTCTCTCTATCTGTTGTGCTCTTTCTTTTCCTTTACTCTCTGTCTCGCTCTGTTGTTTGCTGTTTATTCCTCCTCCCCCTTAGTAACAGTTGCTACCTTGTGTATTTGTGAGCTCTGTCTCTTCCTGCTGTGTTGATCATAATCATTCTAAGTGGTCTTTCTCTGCCAAGTAATATCCATTGCCAGGGGCTTAAACTTAAGTGTTGCGTAAAATACAGGAATCAAGCCAAGATGTCAACAGTGAGTTTTCTTACAGTAAATCGCCATATAGCAGTGCTAAAATTCAGAACATAAGAATTGGCTCCCTTTCAGTTCATAAGTTTGAATGAGAATTCAATTTTTTACGCCCCACAGGAAGTTGAATTGGAATGACAGGAAGAGAAATGTACTGTATTGCAATTCGAAGAAATTTAAGAAAGTCACTCCACAGAAGAATTTCATTAGTCACTTTCTGGCACATTGAAAAACGTTCCTCTAGCCTATACCTACCTTTTTTGAAAAAAATGTCCAAAAATGTACCTATACATGCAATTCACTGCGGTTTCTAGCTGAAATCAACACTAGTAAAGCACCAACAACTTTTATTCCTTTTCACACAAATTACGATTACAGCGCAGATTATCAATGAATAAAGACTTATTTTCACACGGTTCCTTGCACAATACTATGACCTCAAAACACTTTTACCGTAGTGCATGATTTGTAAATTAGTACACTTTCATGTTTGCATCACATAACCAGTTCCATATGAATGGCTTTTATGATAAAAGTAAAAAGTAAACTTGCTCTGTAGCTCACCTGATACAGATGCAGACACTCTGGTACAAGTCCTGTGAATTCAGAGTCACGATAAAATACTTGTAGATGTAAACTGAAATGCCATGGTAATGTTATCGGTTAGGTTTAGTGTACATTATTTTCGAATGCATTAAACTTTTAATGCTGGACATTTCTGTTGCAAACTCAGTTGAGACGGTTATACACTAGAGGTTAGTCTACTGTCACAACTGTCGTGTGGTAGTGCGGTTAATTGTAATGATCTTATTGGTCAATTCAAACGTCTCGGGTTTTGCTGATTCACATGCTTCAAAAAAAGGATAGAAGAGGGCTGTAACTTATTCTAATGTCTTTGTTTTGTTCCTGTTCCTTTTCTTCTTCTTCTTCACCTGAATTTATGTGGCTTTTCTCAAGCTGCACTTTTGCCCTTGATCTATTTTCATTTTTCTCTCAGGTAGTATTTCATATGTATACTTTTTTCACAAATGATTCGTATGTCTAATTTATGAGTTTGTCATTTGCAACTATTTCAAGTATGTGACCTCAGTTGATAAAACCTCAGTTATGTAGATTACGTAGAGATAAACACCATTTGTTTTGTTTTGCTTCAACATGGCATTAATGAAATAGTTCCAGCAAAATATATTTAGTACTAATTTAACTCTAACCATGATTTTATTTTTCCATAATGAAATTGGTAATTGACAGCAAAACGATAACAGCGTAAAAAAAATTCTTAAATCAGCGATATGAAGTGAAGAAAATCTAATCTTACTCTGAGACATGGAGCATAACAGAGCAGTGGAGGGAGAGAGAGATTATGCAGGTGTACGGAAAAAAATGTCTGCCAGGAAAAAGCGGAGTGTGGTTTGGACACATGCCGCAACTTTGTCACTGCAGCTGTTCTAGCTCAACGGAGGAGGAGTAAAATCCTTCTTAAAGGCACAGAGTGTGATTTATCCAAATGTTTTCATTTGCACCAGATGTGATTGTCTCACAAGATAATACCTTTAGATAAGTCATAGTCTTTCTTCAGCCATAGTAACAGTTTGCAAATAATAAAGGAGCAAACACACCATTTACAGGCTCTGGATATGCTTCCACGTGTCACTGACCATCAGCGTTAATTGGCAATAAGTATATACATATGAATTCAAAAGGGAGAGGTGAGAATTCACCAACACCTTCCCAGCAAAACAAATCAAGAGTTTAGAATCACAGTATGCCTCATTGCGAAGACATTTAATGACCTAATATTGATGTAGCTCTGGAAATTACAGAGGCGAGAGGCTCCGATGTGTTTTGTTGGACTTTACTTTGAATCACACTACAGCAGAACCACTGTGACATGTGCGGTAGTCTCGGCGGACCTGGCTAGCTGCCGGTTATTTTGTGGCTCTTTGGGTCTAGACAATGGAATGGGCCCCCGAGGGGAAATAAATGCTGACTCACACCATCCTTGTTAGCGTGTAGGGACACAGGCAGTGCCCTAATCTCTCCATCCATCACCCGCTCTGTGATTCCATAATGACCTGTTTTACCGCCTCTGTAAGGTCTGTGGAGCCACAGTCTCCATGCCAGTTCCTCCACACAGATGGCCAGAAATAACATGTTTTGTCGTAATCATTCATGAAGTCCATTTTTCTCTGATTATTATGGTGCTTGTGGACCTACTCGAGGTTGATGATGAAATCTGCAGTCAATGGTTGCCTGATGCTTGCAGTATTTAAATGGCATTAGCTGGGGAAACCCCTCTCAGAATACTGGCTTTGTGTTTATTGGTCTATATAATGTGCCAATATGCCATCAAAATCTCAAAATAATGACATTAGATGTCAAGGTGTTGTATGTAATATAGATGCTGATAAAAGTAAATGGCCATTGGTGTTTTCGTTGACAGGTTTTTTAATTACGCAGCTCTTTTGAATCAATGAATAAACACTGTTGCAATGTGAAAAGTGTGAACTTCAACCTGTCGTGTGATGCGACAAACTAATCAGAACGTTTGATTTTAATTATAGGCTATATGTGAAGCAGGATTTTGCTTTACCCAGCATGATGCTGCATAAATAGAAACCAAGTGTCCTTTTAATAATCAGGGTTATTATTGTAAACTAAATTAAACTAAACTTAGCTATAAAAAAAATGTTAATTGAAATAAAATAAACTTTAACTGAAAATATGTATAAAAATTATTATATTTATTTAAATGTATACTATTTTTCTTTCATTTTTATTTAACATTAAGTGCTAAAATGCTAAAACTAAAACTGAAATACAATTAATAAAAACTCTATAAACATAGTTTTAAAAATTAGTAAAAAGGACAAAAACACAACAAAATTACCAAAACATTAAATCAATTAAAAAAAAAAAAAAAAATAGAAAATGGAAAATATAAAAACAAAACCAAATCCAAAATATTAAAACAAATTTTAATAGGATCTCTATGATACCAACATAAGACTGTCTTTATTATTGTTATTATATTTTACAATTTTGAGAATTTCAATTTTGTGTTACAACATTATAAAACAGTAGATAGCCTATATTTATGCAAACAACAAGTAAAACTAAAAAGCAATATTTTGAATTTAGGTATTTTCTGCAGAAAAGATATAAATTCTTTGCAAGGCCTGAAATAAACCAATGAATCATTTTTCTCTATATTTTGTTATTTCTTACAAATAAACAACATCTTACATTTCCAGTTGTCATTTTAATAAATGATGAATAAATGCAAACAAACAAAACAAAGCATTTGGTAATATTGTTTTGTGTTGGCGCTGTCCTGTTAGTGGCTGTATTGTGATGTGTGAGACGTGTTAATGGAGAGCACTGGCTACTGCATCGACTCATCTCTCATGTAACGAAAAGTGGTTATGGTTTCCATGGCAACTGTTTATTTTGCTTCATAAATTAGGAGACTAGCTAATGCATAACATTCAGAAGGGCTGCTACTACACTATTAAAGCATATGAGAAAGCGATAAATCAAACATCAAAGTATAAATAAGCTGATCCTACAGTTAACACAAAACAGTAATCAGGCTGTTATGGATAGAGCAATGGCAATTACAGTGTTTCGAACCGTTTGGTTATTTTGAGGCAGGGTTTGACTGAACAGGCACGCATGTCTACGTGTTTTGAATAAGCAGCCCGCACAGATGGACGAGCGGTATGCGTTTTAGGAAGCACTCAAACATCACAGCGATCAGGGCCCTGCACCGCCCCATGCTGCACAGCCACATTAAGCAAGCTTAGCTGAATGTAGGTGAAAGGGCTTTCTCTCTCTCTCGCTTCCCGAAGCAACTCACCGCAGAGGAAGGAAAGAGTGGGGGAGGGGACCTTGTGGTATTCTGAGGAAAAGCGGGAAGAAAAGATCATGGCGATTTCAGTTCTTACTGAGGCAACTTGACAGGTTTGTCTGCACAAGGTGAGTCACGGCGCACGGCCCGCATGTGCTCCCAACAAAGGAAACCACTCTTTCAGGAATCCCCACACATAAAACGGCAAAGTAAAATGTCACACCGTTAATGTCAGACTACTTTTTATATAAGGAACAAGCCCTGACAGGACAAGGAAGAAGATTTTGCGTCATCCGAGTGCTTGCCGATTAAAATCCACCCTTGGGTTGCGTAAACGGAATGAATGCTGGATTGCCTGTGGCTGCGATAGCAATGTAATCGATCAAACATTTGTGTTGTCTGTAACAGATCGTGACACCACAATCAAGACTGTTTATCTGTGTTGATCATAATGCAAACATTCCTCATGATTAATGACTGTCTACAATGTCCTGAAGCACCGCGCTTTTTTTCCACCCTTTTCCGTGAAGCATCAAGCATCATGTTAAAAGAATTTAAGCCGAATCCTTTCTTTGTAATTTAATCTTTTGTATTAAGTTTCGCAAATGTACAACGCCATTACGTGTGTGTGTGTGTGTGTGTGTGTGTGTGTGTGTGTGTGTCACTAATTTGCAATAATTGAACGTCATTATGCATACTGTTTGTTATTAACATATAAAAATTCTAGAATATTTAAAATTTTGAGTAAAGGCCCGTTCATACCCAGGACAATAACTATAACAATACTGTAACGACACAGAGGAACAATATTGTTGAAATCACTTCCCGAACTATTTGTTTCCAGCATATAAACAATAAAAACATGATAGCCAATTAGAATCCACCTGACTTTAAAGAGCTGGAGCATGTAAAGTGGCAGGCGACATAACAACCGCGTACACTCATAGTATGCTCATATGTAATAACAATGTGTGGATGCTAATATAGTCATTGATTTCGATTCAAGATTTTGTTCATTTTCAAGTTGGTCACATGAAGTCGTCTGGCTAACCAACAGATGGCTGATGGCTGATTGTGACTTCTATGTGAGCTGTGCTTTATACGTCGCTATGCTATTAACTGTAGTCAGTCCAGCTTTCTTGTCCATGAAATTTCGCTAGCAAGTGCACCTTTAGTGTCGCCACCTAAAGGACCCGCCAGTTAGTGCAGTCAATTCCATGCATATCTTGCTGATGACAAAATTTATGTAGCAGCGCATAATTCTCTATACGTTTACACCTCTTTACAGCAGTTAAGATCACCAAGTGCCATTTGCTCAGTAGAGCTAAAATCAGTTTGGCTCCATCCTTCACTTCAGTCATTCATTATTGCCTTTCACTGACAGCATGTTTCAACAGGAACCAGTTTGAGACAGAACAAACATACCTGGCTTGTCATTTACTTCAATAGACTGGGCCACTTCACAGCTTTTCATTTAATGGGCGTCCTGTCCACACTACTAGATTTGAGGGGAAAAACATGCTTTTGTTCAGTCGCCTGCCAATTTTGATTTTGATTTTATTGTTGCATGCTGGGAGCTAATTAGTGTGTTTGGTTTTAGTTTTTTCCAGATTTGAGTGACATTTGGAAATGAACAATAAATCTTTTCACAAAACTTTCCTGTGCTCCTGATTTTCATGAGAATGAATCATATTATTTAGAATGAGCTCTGACACTGTTGCTAAGGAAACCATGGCTCTGGTTTGGATTGGCTGAGCTGTATCTAGGCAGTGAGACAGTTCACATCATTGCTGCTCTTTACAGCATAACATAATGAGCAGAGTGCAGCACAGAGAGCCCAGCTCCTTTGATGTTTTCATTAGAATGTTTTGATGTTGTTGCTATTTGCTAACTTTTTTTTTTTAGCACATATGGGACAGATATGTAAGAGTGGAGTCAGAATGATTTAATGCAGTGGTTTTATTTCAGGGCCTATATGGACCCTTTTCTCATTTCTGGCATTCTCAGAAGTGTAAGTCATGATAGTTGGGTAAATCGCTATAGTGATGAATGGAAACAACAACAACAAATATAATTTTTGTGGTCCCTTTTTGCCCCAATAGGAAAAAATAACATTACTATGACTTTCCATAAAAGGAAAAAATATAGAGACTGATTACGTTGGTCAGAAGTGGGGAAAATGTCAATTTTGCTGTTGCTTCTTCAGCCATTGAGAAACACTGGCGCAGCAATGTTAACCAGTTTTCTTTAGTATATTTCCAAAGTAATGAAACATACAGTGTCATAAATGTACATGAATTAAATTAAAATATAAAAAAACTGCTAGATTCCCAATGCTATGATGTTTACAATAACATGCTAACAGAACAGACAGGTCATGACCCACCAGTTGAGAACCACTGATACAAATATACAGCGTGTGCAATCACCTCTCGATAAACATTTTTATCATTTTTATCCCTTTTTTATATTTACAGCATGGCCATGGATTTGTGCCAATATGCCAAGACTTTTCAGGGTACAGATCAGGGGATATTTCAGGACAGTCTTCACCTCACAACACCTCCAGGCTTTCATATCTCTGTCCAAACAGAGCATCCAAGTAGTCTAGCACTGACATATTATTTTTGCTCTGTAGAAAGATCTCAAGTCCTCGCTCAAGGCTGCAGCGTCGTGATTCATAGACATAAGAGCTAAGAGGAACTGAAATAGCTTCTCATGTCAACTTCTGCTTATGGACAGCACCGCACACAGCTCGTGTAGAGTCTGTACATGGAGGAATACTAACCAGTATGGCTTTGTTTCTTCTGTAGGACACAAATAAGACAAGTTGAAGAATGTTTGAACTGTTTTTGTCCATTTGCTTTCATTGTATGGACACAGAGACATTTCTTTAATATCTCCTTTTTGTGTTTTCAGTGTAGGAAGTCATAAAGGTTTGGAGCAATACAAGATTAAGTAAATGATGGAAGAATTGTTATTTTTGGGTGGACTATTCCTTTAAATCCAGTGAGTTTCTTTAAACAAGGAAAACCCTCTTGTCCAGCAGTGTCTCAATGAATATGAGTTATAGTGAGTAAAGTTACAGAGGAAACAGCACTCCCACTCTGAGGTGCCTCACATCTTCAGCTCAGGGTCTCGCCGCAGATTCAGGGCGAATTTGAAGAGATGTTCTAACCCGTCCTCCATCCAGGTCTGGCAGCACACCCACGCTTTCTGTGGGCTGTCTGCGTGCATATTTATGTTCCAGTAATGCCTGAGAAGAAACATGAGTCACGAGAGGGGGAGAAAGAATAAAAATGTGGCACGGTAGCCCACACTATCAGTCTTGTTATAAAATAGAATACAGTACTTTGGATTATTTCAGTATTTGCGTAGACTCTGAAGGCATGGTTCACCCAAAAAATTTCTCACCCTCATGTCATTTCAAACCTGTATGACCTTCCTTCTTCTGTGGAAGACAAAATATGATATTTTGAAGAATACTGGTAACCAAACAGTTATTGACTTTCAATGGGCACTGAGGCATTTCTATTAGGGATGTAACAATTAACTCAACTCACAATGCAATACGATTCACGATTACATGATATAATTTTCTCACTTTGTTTTTTTTTTGTTTTGTTTTTTTTCAAAATGAGACTTGAGACATGTTATAAATGTAAAGCTGTCCTTTTATTATTTCTCAGACAAAAGGCTGCACATTTCTTTGTGAAATTTAAATATGTCAAATAACAAAACTGAACTGAAATTTTAAAACAAATCTCAAATCAAATAAATAAATAATACAAATAAAAGAAATCTCTTCATATAAACAAACTAAGGCTTTGCCTGTGCTCTTTCCATTTAAAATCAGAGGCAACTATTGGATTTTGATCACGATCCAAACAAATATGCTGCAGATTTACTATAAATTAGATTGTTTAAGTAAGAAGTTTTCTGCAAAACCAGAATGGTTTGACTTTAGCTTTCTGAAACTATACAGCATAAAACACCTGAATAAAACAAAAACAGCAGACAGCTGAATGAGTTGCAAATTCACTCTCTGACAGCAGGTGGCACTTATGAGACAGCGGAAATACAGCATTTCCTTGGTTACCTCTGTAAACAAAGCAGTGTTGCGATTATAAACACTGCTTTAATAGGCATTATATGGAGGCAAGATGAAAAGAAAATGCCATCTAAACTTTTCTAAAGAAAGTCAGTTCCCTTCAGAGATATATTGTTACATCCCTAATTTCTATAGAAGAAAACATATCACACAAGTTGTTTAATAATAAAAGCTGTTTCTTATAATCACTTCTATATGATATCTTGTTCCATTCCAGTAGTTTTGTCATTAAAATATATGTTCAAATATTGATAAATGCAGAGGGAGTAGCAACCATGAAGCTTTATTTTACAGATCTCTGGAATACTTGAGTAGACTGGAACACTTTTTTGTGTAAAAATTAAAATTTTAAAAGAATGTCTAAAACTATTTTAAAAAGTCACAGTTTAATCAATAATGGCACACTGTGAAATACAGTCTACATTAAAATAAATAAAATCAAAATAATGAGAAATAAAGCCACAACTACCTTATTTTTTTTTTTACTCTGAGGAAGAAATGGCTTATTTAATTTGTCCATTTGTTTGTCTTACTGATAAATAAGCATTTAATAATGTAAAGTCAGCCAACCAGACTCTCTGCTTCACATTAGGGTCCTTATCACCCTGTCAGAGTTTATTTTGCATTAATGACTAAACCGCAGGTGTAATCCTGCAAGTGCCTATTTACCATGTAATTAATATTCATGAGTGAAGGAGTTTTATATATATACTGTACCTCCTAGTTCATAGGTGAATACCTATACAATATTAAGCAGCAACGTATGGTTTTCAGGTTTTTGTGCTGCAGACGGGTATTTAAAAGAAAGCAAAACTCTCTGAGAAAATGTAAAGAATGAAGAGTAAAAAGAGAGAACCTTGCATATATTGATGGTCTCCAAATCGAATTCAATGAAAGTGATAAGACCCATCAGGAATCAATTCCTCACGCCGGGCCTTCAGACAGAGGCTGTCAGCGGGCCGCCTGGCAACCCTTAGCAGGAACTAAAAGAAGGCGACTTGCCTACGGATTTCTACCGCCTTTAAAAGTGTGTGTGTGTGTGAGTCTCAGACTTGTTCACAATCTCAAGGTCAAGGATGAGAGGCGTGTGTTTCCTCCCCCACTGGTGAGTCAGCCTCCATTACACACACACACACACACACTTCCAGCAGGGTGACAGCGCCGTGTGTCGCTTTGCCAAAGCACTTAGTATGATGAGCCTGGCCAAACGCTTGTGTCTAAGTGCACCGAAAAACACAAGAGGATGTGCGCTGAGGCAATTCTGCCTGTCTCAGCATAGCACCACAAATCTGACTAATTTTTTTCACTGTTTTACCATTGCCGTCACATTTTCTCTTCCCTTTGCTTTGAATCTCATTTACACTTTTACTCTCGTTTTTAACACCCAGACATTTTGTCCTCTATTTCCACAAGACACCTCATTGTGAGACCAAAAATAAGCAGCGCTTGCTAATCTTCATTAGATTTCACCCCAAAATATTTTGATTCTGAGCGCCTGCCTTCATCTGATTAACCACGGTTTTGTGTTCCCACCTTCCAGTGGTCCGGAAAGATATCGTAGACTTGTTTTTCCAACAGAGTAACTGGGGAATGTGGGCTGCTGTTACTGTCTGACTTGATAGACTTTGTGCTCTGTTGCAGGAAAATGTGCTGATATGTCTATTTTCCTTTTTCCCCCCTTCAAGACAATATTCCCATTGAAGCCCGCCAGTGAAGATCCATATCGTACATGATTACTCAGAAAACAGAGCGTAATATCGCTGAAGGAAATGGCTGGGGAAGAGGTGGAGGTGGTTAGAGTGGTGGATGTAAAAACATTAGGGAGCACAAAAACCCGCGTCTTATTCGAGAAACCACCCGCAGCCCAAGGTGTGTATGTTTTCTATCGATCATAGCAGCAGTAATTCAACAAATGATGATCAAATGATGGGGAAAAGCATCGTGGCTGGCTATATATCTGGATGTGAGGTGTAGTGAACCAATTTTCAGCTGGATAATTGTTGATTAGGAGTCTATTCAGGTCTGGATCACAGAAGGCAAATAAACCAATATCTATGTGCTAACAAAATAACTGAAGAAAAACAATCAAGAAACCACAGCGTTTCAATTAAGCACTTTTTTTAAAAAGTATACTTCAAGTTCATTTTATTATGTAGCAAGAATACTAACATCAGTGTTAGAATTGTAGTATAGTACTACTTGTATAGTAGTATATTTGTAGTAGTACTTGTATATTATATCAATATTTCTTGGGACTTTTAGTTTCTAAAAGTATAAGTCTAAGTGTACTTTACATGTAACAGTAAATTTTAAGTTTACATCTTAAGTTTGTACATCTTATTTTGCATGGAAACGATACAGTGAACTTTAGTTTACTAGCTCTATATTTCTAGTGCACTAGCACACTATGAAGTAGGCCTATACTCTGTCAACTACTTGTTTTTAAGAGTTTTATACTGCAAGTATACTTAAGTGAACGTAATAGCAGACTTTTTGTTAACTATTTATATTTTGTTTTTGCACTTTAATTAGAAAGGAACCTTAATCATGCAGTACATTTCTTAAGTCTCGATCAAAAGAGTAAGTACAAATATAGGCCAAATACACTTTTCTGTATACTTTCAGTATAAGTCATGTACACTTAAGTATACCCTAGTAAAAAAAGTAATACATTTATTTCATGATCAGTATAGTTCAAATCTATTAACATATTTACTGACATATTACTCGAGACCTAATTAAACTTTATTTGGAGTACTACTTCTGCACAGCGCACGTTTCTGAATATTAAGCATAAAATGTGTTTTAATGCCACTATTGATGAGGATTGTATGATCTTTGAATAATATTGGTCTTTAAATGCAAAATATTTGTTCCTGAAGCATACTTGCAATAGTTCCACTTTAGTACAATCAAATATACTTAAGTATATCTTTAGTTGGACATCAGTACTACTTCTGCACAATTAAAGTGCATTAAGTACAAAATTAGTTGTTCCAGTTTAGCAGACTTAGTTTAATTGCTGGGTATTTTTATAAAGCACATAAATATGTAAATGTATTTGTAGTATACTTAGTATACTAGTATACTTAGTAACACTTCACTCACTTCACTCACTTAGCATGAAATAAATGTATTTCAAATACATTTTAGTATAGGTCTATTTATTTTTCACTAGGGTAGATTGAAAGTATAGCCTATTCTATTATTTTTAGTTTAAATAAAACTTTAAACTTTTTCTTATAAGGGCAGAATATGAAATACAAATAATCTTTTCATGGATGGTGTAGCTGGTTTACTTTCTAATGGTGTAGAATTAAAATGTTCACGCAACTGAATCAAACTAGTGGAACTGACACTTTTTTCACACATTTTATTTGTATATGAAAACCAAACATGTCTGTTCTTAATAGGTTTCTCTTGGGAAACACTGTTTTATTTGTATTTCCAGCACAAAGGACTTCGCTAAGTACCATTTCCATAAGTGTTTGCTAACTCAAAGCTTCGGTGCTAATAGATTAAATTGCCTGAGCTAGCTATCAGTCATTCACACTGATTTATTTCCAGGATGAAGCTTGATCTCTCTGTAGAGACGAATGGGGCTAAAACTCTTCTAAGGAGGCGAACATAAACGCCGACATATAAAAAACCTGTGTTTTGCCGGGTTGGTTCCTAGCAGACACATTGTTTCATCCTCCTTCTTTTCAGCTTTTGGGAACTATGAGAGGAATTTGGGTCAGCGAGAAGCCTGCTGTACCTTAAGATGGAGGTTCCCCCGCCTTCTCTCCACCGGCAGCTTTAAAATATATATGATGTATTACCGCTGCGAGCTCCCGGAGGCTGTCAAGACTAGCGCTAGCGTGGGGGAGGGGAGACGGGGAAAAAACCTTGTGCTTTGAAGCTTAGCTCTGTGTATTCACTGTTCATCTCAGAAATATACGGCTAAATGAGACGGTACAAAAACGATAACTAAATGGAGTCAAGCCCTTGGAGTCTGTGAAATGGATGTTGTGTGAAGCAGCTGCTTTATTGGCACATCAGGGTGGATTGAGAATCCGGCAAGAACATGGGGGATTTTAATTTGCTTATTAAACTTAATTTACCGAGCTTATCAGCTACTGCTGTTCACTGTAAAATCATGATTAGATGACTGATATCAATGTTTTGCTTGTCTTATATGGTTTACTTGGTGGAATCGTCCTGTGCAATGCAATATAAACGAGCTTTTTACTGGTCAAGTGTGTAATTTATGTGCCACTAATGTAAACCAAATGCAAAAGCGAATATAATGACTGTGTTCAAACTGGTTTCCAAGCTGTTCAAACTGGTTCCTACACTGAGTGTTCACAGCTCTCTATGTAGCAGAAGGGGAGCTAAATGTGCTAACGCTAATAGCAACACATCAGGTACATTTGAATGATAATTTCTTGATATGCCAGCTTCAGTGTAGTAAAAGAAAAAAGTTCAGTGCTTCATTTATGACATCATTTATGGTGAAGTGCTTTTCACAGCATTAAGTGCCTGGAAACTGGTTAAGACAAATGATTTTGTACTAAAACTGGCGGAAATGTTTTGAGAATTCTCTGTTTACTTTTTTATTTAAGGTCATCTCTGCATATTAATGTAGTACACTACTGTTCAAAAAGTTTGGGGTCAGTGTTTCTTTTTTTTTTTTAAGAAATTAATACTTTTATTCAGCATGGATGCACTAAATTAGTCAAAAGTGACAGTAAAGACATTTGTAACATTGCAAAAGATTTGTATTTTAAATAAATGCTGTTCTTTTAAACTTTACATTCCTTAAAGGATCATGAAAGAATCAGTTTATACAAAAAAAATAAGCAGCACAACTGACTGATTTCAGTGATATCAATCAACAACTGATTGACACTGTTTTTGACATTAATAATAATAAGATATGTTTTCTTGGGCACTAAATCAGAATATTAGAATAATTTCTGAAGGTTAATGTGACACCGAGGACTGGAGTAATGATACTGAAAATTCAGCTTTTCCATCACAGGAATAAATTACAATTTAAAATATATTAAAATTAGGGCTGTCAAACGATTAATCGCGATTAATCGCATCCAAAATAAAAGTTTTTGTTTACACAATATATGTGTGTCTTCTGTATATATTTATTTTGTATATATAAAGACACACGCATACAGTATATATTTTGAAAATATTTACATGTATTTAAAAGTTTATATTTATATTCATATAATTTATATTATATAAAAATATATTTAATATATAAATATAACATGTTTTTCTTAAATATATACATGCATGTGTTTGTATTTATATATACATAATAAATATACACAGTATACACACATATATTATGTAAACAAAAACTTTTATTTGGGATGCGATTAATCGCGATTAATTTTTTGACAGCACTAATTAAAATACAAAACATTTATTTTAAATTGTAATAATATTACAGCAATATTACTGTATTTTTGATCAAATAAGTATAGGCCTGGTGCGTGTAAGAGACTTAAAAAATAAAAAAAATCTTACAACCCCAAACTTTTGAACAGTAGAGTATAAATATTTTAAAAAATAATTTTAAAACAGAAATAAATTAAATCACATTTAACTCTCAAACAAGTCTATATAATTGTTTCCATAAGCTATTTGAGTAAAACTGAGCAGTTTGCACACACTGAATCATTTACATACAGTGTTTGTGGTAACATACTACGGTTGAATGGAAATACTCTCATATCTTTAAATGTCAAAACTGACTCTGGGTTTTTGTTTTAAGAAAACATAACCTGTTCATCCTTCTGAATTCTGCTCTGAGTGGAGACAGTTCAGGGAGGTCATTCACGGAGAGCTGCCAGCTTATGACAGCGAAATTTCCATTGTGAATGGAAGAAAGTCCAAATAAAACCTTCTGGATGGCTTCATTGCTCACAACAGACAGAGCAAGACATAAATTGTGCAAAAAAAAAAAACTAGCCTATTACCTTTTCTGACGAGAGTTTGTCGAACTCGTCACTTGATTCTCATGAGTTAACCATCAGTGGGCATCATATCCCCACATCAGCTCACTCAGCCGTAACTCAATACAGGATTTGCTTTCATAAGTCACTGATCAAGAATGTTCTTCATAGGGTCATTAGATTATGTCCTTAATTGGTAAAAGAAAAAGAGTCCTGTGCACTTGGTGTCATTATAAAAGGCCTGCTGGTGAGTCATTGTCAGAGCTTGACTACTTAGTGTGGGTTTGAACTCCAAAAATTCAAAATGGGCTATGTAAAATTATAATTATTTAAAGGCATAAAGAAGGCTACATATTTTCATGTGTGTGTGTGTGTGTGTGTGTATATATATATATATATATACACATACATATATATATATATATATATATATATATTAGTGGTTTGAAAACTCCTGACATAAACAGCATACAAATAAATATACCTAATAATATTTATTTCTATTACAAAGTCTTGTGACTTTATTTGGCATCCACTTACATCTGTCACAGTACCAAGAGAGCTTGAATGTTCACCAGCTCTACTGTGTGTTTGCATGTTTTATGTAATTTTTATGTTAATTTATGGTGGTAAATTCATGGTTTTCAGCATAGGTGATTAGTTCATTTGTGGGTGGTGAAGTGCTTTGAGCGTGCTCGGATGTGTTATTTGACTGAATGAGTAATCTAGTGCCGTATCTTGTATGCGATGTGTGCGTGGGTAGATTTGGGAGATGATTTTGTGTGTGTGTGTGTGTGTGTGTGTGTACGTGTGTCACACTGCAGTATTTTTTTAAATTTCTTCTTCTGTCTTCGTTTTGATTTTCTTTCCTTCTCTCGCTGGGCATCAACACATGACTGCACTGTTAAAACTCCATCTTATGTGACATTTCCTCTCCTTGCAAGGTTTAAAAATAAATGAGCCACTGTGTGCAAGGAAGTTGACAAAGACAAAAACAAACAAGCTGTGAACTCTAGCCTTCTCATCATGAGACAGAATCAGTTATATTAATTCTATATTTACCAGCCGATGGTGTGAACCCATTTACACAGCCTTTAGCTCTAGTGTGTGAGCATGCGTCTGAGTGTGTGTGTGTTTCCACCAACCCATCAACTTGGCATATGCTAGTAAAGGGTGGATGCCAAGTACCTCACAGAGAGAAACGTGCCTGCACAGGCAGAGAGAACACGATGCCACACACACACACACAGGAGCTTGGCTCCAACATGCCATGGTCATATCTAACAAGCTGTTAAACAAACACACACACACACACACACACACACACACACACACACACACACACACACTCACTCACTCATACTTTCATTTCACCAAACAGTTGCAATATTTTCACAAGTGCTATTTCATTGCTGCGTCTTATTCACTAACCACCCACAATCCAGTTAAATCAGGCACTAAATATCCCTACATTGTGAGTGTTATTGACAAAACTTACTGGGATTTGTCTAGTGTAATTAGCACTATTACTGCATTGCACTATTACTTATATTATAAAATAATTATATATAATGATATAATTATATATATATATATATATATATATATATGTATATATATGTGTGTGTGTGTGTGTGTATATTATATATATATATATATATATATATATATATATATACATACAGTCAGTCATACATTAAACAGGTAAGAAACATTTAAGGTTTTTGCATTAAAAAATGATATATAACATAATATGTGGAAATGTTATATGCAAACAGATTTCAGTACTTCAATAGGTTGGTATATTAACATTATATCAGTTAATGAAATTACAGTATTTAACTGTAAATTTAAGTTAAAACCGTAAAACCTAAAATGTTGTTACCGTATTTTTTACGGTAGAATTCTGGCAACCACAGCTGCCATTTTTTTTTACCGTAAATTTTACGGATTTTTTTTTACAGTGCATGCTAGATCCATTAAATAACATTAATAGATACAACTTTTGATTTTAATAATGTATTAGTAAATGTTGGAATCAACATTAACTGAGATTAATAATACTGAGAAGTATTTTCATTGTTAGTTTATGTTAACTAATGTTAACTAATGGAACCTTATTATAAAGTGTTAGTTTTATATATATATATATATATATAAATCTTAAATTTAGGCCAAAATATTTTGAGTGTACTTTATATATTTTATTCATATTAATAATTCACATGATAATTATATTTTTGTACATGCATTTATTCATATAATTTAATCTATATAAATTTTGTTTGTGTACATTTTTGATTTAGGTGTGAAGGTCGCAGTGGCAGAATGATACTCTGTGTTAGTATGCGAGATCTTCTGTACCCTCCACAACTTGGCACCAACCAGTAAGGAAATTTTGCTGTTAAAATTGTGTTTTATGTGCCTATGTGTGCCATGCCTGATTTGTAAAATTCATTTAGTGAATCATACTAAAACAATGCAGACAGTGTGTGCAAGTAAGTGTGAATCTTAGTGAATTCGCTGCTCAGTGAAGTAATGTTTTGTCTTCCTCCATCCTCTTCCACTCCACCCCTATGAAACAGTCTTTAGGATTTCAGCCAGTGAGCTCAAAGCTCTTTTAGGAACTCAGGCTTGTCAAGGCAGCACAAACATCACACATCAATTGCCTTTGATGATTTGGAAGCAGTAAGGGCTTCACTGAAATCCAGGAGGCCATCTTGTACCTACGAACATTATACACCCCTACCAGTAACCAAACATGAAATTATAAACAGAAGCTACAGATGATAGTTAACTTGTACTTACGATCCTCAAATAATATAATATAGTATAATATAATATAGTTCCATACATATAGTCAAGAACTATGTAGGTTCCTGTCTCAACAGTTTCAACTTCAGTATTTGAAATTTGTCAGACACGTGTTGTTGAATTCACACCCTTAAAGGTATAACGCAACGATAAAAATAATCATTAAAAAAATACTCCCCAAAAAGAAGTAATATTATTTGACATAGATCAGATTTAATAAAACTGCATGTTTTGATTGTACTATGTACATTACTTACTACATTTAGAAGAAACCCGAAGACAAATTTCATCAGCATTGCATCAATTTAATTTCATATTCTTTCACATAAAGCCCATGGTGCTGGTGAAACTTGGCCCCGTTTAATAAATTTATAATTGTAGTTGTGCTTTGGACATTAAAATAAACCGTTTTTGACTTATAATTATTTAGATCCATTATAATTTGTGTTAATTTGTCCTGATTTGCAGATAATGACATAAATCTATAGTAAATCCAAATGTTTTTGGTCATTTTACACTCCATTTGGAAGAAAAGCTCATCAAAAACATTTCAAAGATGCTTTAAAAAAAAAACAGTTTTTTTTTTTTAATCTATAGCATATAAAAATATAAAACATACACAAAAACTCTCTTCAACGTACAAGTGTCCTTTATTTAGTCATTTCTCTGAAATCCTTGTGCAACATCAGAGCTTCTGTGGTGTACAAACTTTCAAGTTCAAAAAGAATGCCAGTGCTTTTCATGTGTCTGTACACAACATCTGAGGCACAAAACCCCATCTCCGCAGCGCCTCGAGAAGACCTGGAGAGGAGCCGCCACCTTACCACAATCAAAATGGCGAGTCAAATGGATTTGTTGATTAGGCATTTGAAAGTGGCACAGATGAGGGCGGAGATAATTGCAAGGGAAGATCAAAGCCAGCGTGGTGAGCCCAGAGACGTTAAACCCCATGCTGGATTTATCTTTGAGATGCCAGAGCAGAACACCCTTCTAAAGGCTGTGCATATTTTTAGCAGGAAAGCACTGCCTCTGAACCGCTGCTGACTGTTAGGGCTCAGAGACATCTTCTGAAACTATTTGATGCAAAGATATAACTGAAATTATCAATATTTTTGTTCCAAGACTGCATGAGGCGCACAACTTCCCTTATAATTTCATTTAAAATATATTTATAGTAGTGCTGTCAAACGATTAATCGCGATTAATCACATCCAAAATAAATGTTTTTGTTTATATAATATGTGTGTGTGTGCTGTGTATATTTATTATGTATATATAAATACAAACACATGCATGTATATATTTAAGAATAATGTTATGCTTATATATTAAATATATTTATATATAATATAAAATATAATATATATAAAGGTATATGCATGTAAATATTTCCAAAATATATGCTGTATGTGAGTGTATGTATATAGACATAATAAAAATACACATATATTATGTAAACAAAACTTTTATTTTGGATGTGATTAATCGTGATTAATTGTTTGACACCACTAATTTATAGACATAAACCCTACATCACTGCTGCAATTTTAGCGAGTAAAAACAATCATTATGCTGCTGTTTTCCCAATTAATGCAATCTTATTTAGTTTACATGAATGTACACATAGAAACTGAAGCTGTTGATTGATTGTAGTAAAGTAAAATGGGAAAAATACTTTGCTTTCAGTCTATGAGAATATAATGAGAGCTATTTAAAATTTTGATTTTTTTCTTTGTGAATTTGTATCACCAGTGATGATAACACCACTGACAAATTGTCAAAAAAAATTCTTCTAAAATGGTTTTAATATAACCTCAAAACAAACACCACTGATCAAACCGAAAAAAAGAGTTATAAATCAAAAAAAGAAGTTTATTAGAGTACATTTTACTAGGAAATACAATGTTAGTCTTTCTAACATTGGCTAAGCAGGTGTTTTTGTCACTAAATGTGAAATATACAAGCAATTTATTGAACATTGCTTCTAATTTTTTTTTTTAAGTGTAGAACAGTTTTTTCCCATTACAAGTTTTTGAATTATGTAAATTTAAATAATGTAATTATTGCATTGGTGCACATTTGTTAAATATTTCACTAAGGCTTAACTGTGGAAAAGATGGAAATGGAAAAAATGATCCAGTATAAAACATATTCAAGCTGTTTTTTTTTTTGTTGTTGTTGTTGTTGTTTTTTCAGTTCAGTTTGAAAGTTGTTTACTAGGTGAGCAGTTTAGCCGCTTTGGGAGTAACATTGCATCCAAATAATAAACTAGATGCAAGTAACATCCTCTCTTCTGAAAAGCACCAGCCATTAGCTAAAAGACACACAGATTACATAGAGGTAAATCAGCTATAGTGTTATGGCAATATGGATAAATGTTTAGATAACGTTGATCCTGTAATTGCAGCGCTGAAATAAGTGATGTAGGATTTAGTCACTTTGCAAATACTTATGTTTGATTGCGGAATACTGAAAGCTCTCGAGATAAATCAACAGATGAATGCAAATGATATGATTTTCTCTCTCTCCTGCCCCACTTTTCTTCGTTTTCTCACTCCCTTTCCTTTTGGACCTCCTAAATAGATACAGTGTCCTCCACTAATATTGGCACCCTTGGTAAATCTGAGCAAAGGTGGCTGTGAAAATAAATCTGCATTGTTTATCCTTTTGATCTTTCATTAAAAAAAATCACAAAATTCTAATCACTGAAGTAAAACAATTGAAAGTGGGGAGAAAATCTCATGATAAAATAAATGTTTTTCTCCAATGCATGTTGGTCACAATTATTGGCACCCCTGGAAATTCTTATGTGTAAAATATGTCTGAAGTATATTCCCATTCATATTAATTTTTTTTTTAGCATACCAGGGAGACTAGGAGCATGAAATTGTCCAGCTATGACTTCCTGTTCCAAAGGATTATAAATATAAAGAAAACTAAGGCCAAATTCCCTTAATCAGCCATCACAAGGAGTAAAACCAAACAATACATTTCTGATGTGCAGAACAAGATTGTTGAGCTTCACAAAATAGAAAGTTGCTGTAAGACAAAATCTAAAGCATTGAAAATCCACATTGCCACCATCAGGGCAATAATTAAGAGGTTCCAATCATCTAAAGATGGTACAAATCTGCCTGGAAGAGGTCGTGTGTCTATATTGTCCTAATGCACGGTGAGGAGAAGAGTTTGAGTGGCCAAAGACTCTCCAAGGATCAATGAAGGAGAATTGCAGAGATTAGTTAAGTCTTTGAGCCAGAAAGTCTAAAAAATATATATATCCAACAGCCCCTACATCACCACATATTGTTCAGGAGGGTTTCAAAAAAAATTCCAAATCAAAAACAAAATCCAGCATATTCAGTTGTCAGACACGACTGGAACTTCAAATGACACTGGCTTCTATGGTTAGATGAAACTAAAAAAAGAGCTTTTTGGCAGCAAACCCACTAGATGGGTTTAGTACAAACAAGGATAAAAAGTACCCCATGCCATAAATATACTGCTGGGTCTTTAATGTTGTGGGCCTGTTTTTCTGCCGGAGGTCCTGGACGTCTTGTTCAGATGCATGGCATCATGGATTCTATCAAATACTAACAGATAAAAAATCTAAACCTGACTGCCTCTTTTAGAAATCTTATAATGGGCTGTGGTTGGATCTTCCATCAGGACAATAATCCAAAACAAACATCAAACTCAAAACAAAAATGGGTCACTGAGCACAAAATGAAGCTTCTGCCATGGCCATCCCAGTTTCCTGACCTGAACCCTATAGAAAATGAGTGGGGTGAACTGAAGAGAAGAAGCACCAACATGTGAATCTGAAGGATCTGGAAATATTCTGTATGAAGGTATGGTCTCTGATCTCTTATCAGGTGTTCTCCAAACTCTTCAGGCATTACAGGAGAAAACTCAGGGCTGCTATCTTGGGAAAAGGACGTTGCAATAATTGGGTGCCAATAATTGTGGTCAGTGTGATCTAGAGAAAGCATTTATTTCACAGTGAGATTTTCCCCCCACTTTCAATTGTTTTACTTCAACGATAGGTTAGAATTTTGTGAATTTTTTGAATGAAAGATCAAAAAGATAAACAATGCAGATTTATTTTCTCAGCCACCTTTGCTCATATTTACCAAGGGTGCCAATATTAGTGGAGGGCACTGTACATGCACACTCAATGTCCTCTCAATGAGCCTCTTAAGATTTTACTTAAAGGGGTCATCGGATGCCTATTTTTCGCAAGTTGATATGATTCTTTAGCGTCTTAATGAAAAGTCTATAACATACTTTGGTTAAAATTTCTCAATGGTAGTCTAAAAACACCCTTTTTACCCTGTCAAAGTCAGCTCTGTTTTCAGCAAGCCATTTTAGTCTATGTTTCTTTAAATGCTAATGAGCTCTGCTGACCCCGCCCCTCTCTTCCGTGGGGTGACGAGCCGTATTCATGAGACTGTTTACTTTAGCCGCGGAGCTTGCTAACTAGCACGTTATTAGGAAAGGCGATTTGTAAAGATTCATAAAAGAACCTTATACTCACCTCTTCTGTAGGTGAGGCTGGATCACGAATGATTTGCGCGAACATAAACGCATTTAGGTAGATCGGGGGATGGGAGGGGGGTATTCCCTTCAAAAACAAAAAAAGGTAATCCACTGCATCTTCAGCGGCTCAGATGTCGGGAGTAAATGACGACTGCTATGTTCATTATTACATCTAACAACAAAACACCTCAATCGTTTAGGAGCCATTCTTGTTTGTCTTCATCTGCTCCAGCGTCGAAACAATGGAGGGCTGATAACAGCTCACTCAGGGCAGGTCTAAGGTAAAGCACTAGTGTCAATCAGCAATCGTGGGAGAGGCCTGGGTCTGTGACGTCACACAGACAGGCATCTGAGAATGGCTTGATATGAGAAAGGGGAAATGATTTAACTAGATTTAAAAAAAAAAAAAAAAAAAAAAACCTGGGTTGATCTTTATCATTATAGGGTGGTTGTGTACACACACTGCCAACACACATTTCAGTTCAAACAACTTGTAAAAGTGCATGTCGCATCCGATGACCCCTTTAAAAATCATAAAGTTGGTGGTGTAAACCAGGTGAAATGAGAAAATGAAAAAGACTACAATTCTAGTAATATAGACTACACTAATAAACACATGCACAAACACATTTAAAATATCTAAAAACTATCTAATTTGTAAGTCTAAAAATTTAATGTACATGCAACCTAGGTACAAAAAGGTTTGTTTTTGTTGAATCGTTCATTCATTCATGCATTCATTTCATTTCATTTCTACTTGCATTTTAGACCCTGGGATTACATTTATACCAATTTCTAGTCTACTGCTCATAAGTGTCTCTGTGTTGTGCATATTCATCAAAAACTTAATCAGTGATCGGGCTCCTTTTGGAACTACACAGGGAGCACAACCTGCACAAAGTATCACTTGTAATTACATTGTGTTTTAATGAATAATGTTATGGAAACAAATGTATAATTAATGGGTTATCACATGGTTAAACTCTCACCTAGTGATTAATATATAATTACAAAGAACTTAACACACTGTGACTTGGTCTCAGGATACAGAGAATAGCTGATTCAGTCTCTTGTTTTCCTGTTGAATTCGGAGATGGAAGCACATTAAGGAGCCAGAACAAAATATTGCATTTTCCTCCAGAATCCTCTGAAGTAAAGTTAACTGCTCATTTCCTGGGGACTGACTTAATATAGTTCTCTCTAAATTGTTCACTTTATTTATATGGTTTTAAATGGTTCATGTTTTCTGTGATGATATGGAAGCCCAAAAGATTTTCTCATTTTTTCTATGTGTTATTCTTTTCACATAAGAAAAAAATGCTTTTGTAAATCATAGTTATGACATTAAAAATCAAACATAATAAATTAAACATAACAAATTATAATTATGTGATAAAAAGTTGACATTATAATTCTGAGATAAAAAGTCATAATTGTTGAAATGAAAGGAGATAATTATTACATAAAAGGGCATGTGAAGGACAACAAAAGGGCATAATTATTACATAAAAAAGTTGAAACTGTGACATTAAGTCATAATTATGACAAAAGTTGAAATTGACAAATCAGATTTATTTGTTAATGTTTCAAATTTTTGTCATTATTATGGCTTTCTCATAATTTCTGTTTTTTATGCTTGTTATATGATTTAGTATGTCAGTTTTAGAGTGGAGTCAAAATTAGGGTATTTTTTCCCCAGAAGGTTGATTTTTTATAAAAATATGTAGGTCTATTTGAACTTAAAAAATGTGTCAGTCTAGCTTACCTGCTGTGCTTGTTGGTCTGAATAAACAGACTAACAAAAAAATAAATAAATAAATAATAATAATAATAAAAGTATCTGTACTCTTGTGAGTTGTAAGTTGTAACTTTGCTATAGTGCGCAAACCAAAAAACAAATAATCAAGTAATTCTTTTCATTATTTGAGCATGAGACCTAAGACCTCATTGTTACAGTGTGTAAAATCATGGCATAGCCCTATTTTTTTAGAATGTTTAGATGATTTATTTTGCTGAAATAATACTATTTTTTCCAGTATATTCCCAACTAAATTCCAACAGTTTTATGACCCACAGAGAAAACAGAAACCAAACAAGACTGAAACAGAAGGGCCGAGACTCAGGAACAGTACAACTTCTTTCCTCCTTTCTGAGCGAACATCTGGAATAGACAATGATGTCACAAATAAGTCATGTCTTGAAGACAGATAACAGAAAATTAAAACACAAAGAAAAATCTTTACTAATGAAACAAAAAAAGGCAAAATTATAAAATAAAATTATTTTATAGAGTGAATACTAGCCTTGACAGATTCAACTCAGAGATAAATCCAGTTTGAAAAAAATATGACATGAACTTTTTTCCATAAAGACTGTCAGGTTTTCCATTTGTCAAGGCAGAAATCCCAGACCTGAAACCTTAATCTGCTGTGTTTGCTGAATACATCCACACGTTGGAGGAAAAAATCTCAGTTGAATCTCAAATTGGCTCTCAGCTGCTAGAGCAATTTAATCCATATTGCAAAATTTGAGTTTATCCCATCAGACAAAAATGTATGCTGATGATAAAACGCTCCATATTTATACATCCCTTTTGTAAACCGAGACAAAATAGCAGATTGTGTCGTTTACAGCCACTAGCCTTCTCTTCACTTCTCAAACTGCTCAACTGACAGCGGGCCAGACCCCACGACCATTTCCCTCATCCTCCATGAGAGGCTTTATCAGGCTCATGTCATGAGGGATTTTTCCCACTAATCACTATAGTTAAAGCAAACCGCTGAGATGTGTACTTAGTACACACTTTCTCTTTCTAGAATCCCGGCGCTTTCAATTCCAGACCTTTCGCCCTACGCTGCACTGCACGACGGATTTTTCTGTCGAAAGCGTCAGGATGGATTAGTAGGAAGACAACTACTAAAATTAGAGTCACTGTCCCACTGCAGAATCGGGCAGCTTGTCATCATTCCCCTAATGAGCTCGTGTCTTTCTGGAAGCAGGCATTATCTGTTAAAGCCACACTCTGCTCCACTTACCAGAATTCAGACTTTTCATAAACAAGAAGCACTCGTGTGGGGAGAACGATGCATCATCGCTCATGTCATGACAGCTCTGAGAGAGCCGTGGGACGCCCACACTGATTCAGCGAAATGATTGGTGCGATGTGTCATGCCACCTGCTGTGAGCCGTACACATCCCAACATCTCGGCCGTTCATTTGGGCCTTTCAGCGCTCGTGTGAATTAGCATGCTGGATGTTCAGGATGGGAGTGAATGTGCTGGTCAGTAGGCGTGAGTCACAGCTGTTTTTGGGCCGCTGGGACAGAGGTTTATGTGGCCTTGCCTGTGGTCATTATCCTAGCTTGGGTCACTGAGTCAAAACCCTGCTGGTTGAGAGAACAACACACACAAAAAAAATCTCAGATTTGAACTTCTGCGAGTTTGAATTGTTTTCATTTGTATAATTCTTAAATTCATTTGAATGTGAACAAACTCTGTAAACAGACACACTGTAAACAATATGTACCCTATGCTATATATACACTATATTGCCACAATTATTGGGTCGCCCCCTTCTAATGAACAGGTTTGACTACTTTAGTAATTTCTATGAGTACAAATCATACCCTGGGTTTCACAGACAAGGCTTAAGCCTAGTCCTAGACAAAAATGTAAGTCTGAGCTGTTTTAACTGAAAGAAACTTGCACTGACTGATCTTAAAATATATCAGTGCCTTTGTTTTGTCTCAAGATGCACACCA
>JAFVLL020001847.1:0-10587 GCA_021397915.2 Tor tambroides
AAAAGGGTCATGTCTGAACTGATGCTATAAAATTAGAAGCACACAATTCCCTAGAATATCGTTATATGCTTTAACATTAAGATTTGTACTTGAGGAAATTACTAAAGTAGCCAAACCTGTTCATAAGAAGGGGGTGTCCAAATATTTTTGTCCATATAGTGTATATATGGACAAAAGTATATATATATATATATATATATATATATATATATATATATATATATATTTCAACTAATAGCTCACTCTTGACTTATTGATCTTCTATTGGTCATGTCTTCACATGATATGAATTCGTAGGTAGGTCTCTTGAAGCATCTTGGAGATGTTGCCACAGTTCTTCTGGATTTAGTCTGTGTCAGTTTGTTCTGTTTCTTCATGTCATTCCAGACAGACTGGATGATGATGATGATGATGAGAGCAGATCTCTGTGTGGAGCACTGGCTGTTGTCAGACTCCTTGTACAAACAAAAATATCACTGGATTATTACAATTAATGGCAAAATTAATGTTTGGAAATGTAAACTGATATTTCCTACTGACACACTACAGCAAAAGATAAAAATACTGACTTAAAACCATTTTTTAGCTGGTGAAATTACTAGTGCTCTAATAATTTTGGCCACCACTGTAGGATATTTACAGGGTCTACATACATTCCATTTGCATACACTCTAAAAAATGCTGGACAACCCAGCGCTGGGTCAATATTGGACAGAAAACATCCTGGGTTAGTTTGACCCAGCTGATTGGGTTAAACTTTTTTTACCTAACGTCCTGGGATGTTTTATTTAAGTCAACTATTGTTTAAAAATTACTATATTTCTGGCTTAAAATGGGCTGGAAATTAAAAATTACACGCAGAATTACTAGAGGCAACAGCAATGATCAAAAGATGAACATTTATTAATAAGCAAGAACGCCCATGGAGAAAAAATATAAGACAAATTGAATGTATTTGAGGGAATACAGCACAGTTTACAATATTATATGGGTAATTCTAGAATTGGGGGTACATTTCGCGTCTCCCAGGTAAAGCTTCTGTTATTTTTCAAAAACAAAAACTTCACTGAATCAGTTTTGAATAGTAACACAAATTAAGCTATCACTGTTATTGACTGTCTTTGCCTCCTGATTCATACATTCAGCTTGAATTATCATGAAATAATTAAGTCTAAATTTCATATTTTTGTGTTTAAGTTATATAAACAATTGCATAAAATATTTAGTTTTTGTAATATTTGTAATTTCATTAATAAAAAAAATACATTTTTTGTCTGTCCCTAGGTTCTGGTCAACTCTGTTACCTCTGTTATAAAAAGGCATAAAAATCTTTAAAGCGTTCATAGAAAAAACATGTGACTTGCACCAAGTGTCGTCACTTCCTTTGGTAGGAATCTTCGGTAGGCATTGATGTATGTCTTTATTCTCATTAATTTGTACAAAATGTTTAGGATACACCAATAGTAGATTAATTATGTCAAATCTGTTATTGTGATTTTGCAGTGAATCTCTCATTCACTTTTTAAAAATAATATGATGGAAATCCATAAAATTCTGTTTTAGACATGCCATGTGGTATCTGGTTTGAGGTTAGCATCTTGAACTAAAGCACAAAATGGTGGAAAATGTCAACTCTGTTATTGTCAACTCTGTTAGTGGTTTAAAAAGTTTAATGACAACAGAGTTGACAATGAGTAACAGAGTCAAATGTTCCCAATCACATTTAAGTATTTTGCATTATTATTATTATGTTTATTTTGGATTCTGGGTCATTTTACTGTAAATGATACATTTGTTTTATATCATTACAGGCTAAAGAAATTTAATTACAGGTAAATTAAACTCTCAGCAGCAGAAAGGCAAGGGCAACAGAGGGCACAGCGACATGCTGACCCTGTAAGGAAGGCAGAAAATAGAGATAGACGGCACAAAAGGAAAAAAGCACCACTACTCAAAATACAAGCTTGTTTTGCTCTAATGTTTATAAATACTAATGTAAACATATGGCTTCAAAGTAAATCTAAAATTCTTGCAAACTGCTATTCCTTGAATCAAGAGCTCTGTCTTTTATTATGTCTATAAAACACTTTCATAGTGCACATTTAAATACTAAAAGACATATGGGCAGAAATTTCCAATAACTGATTTGCATGCTCAGGGTGAGAGAACAGCTATGTCGTTTTATTTTCCAGATCTTCGGACACATGAAGTTAATTTTCAATTACATGAAAGATCTGTAATTCACATGTATTTTATAAAATTAAATAGTTGTTACATTTAAAATGGTTTCAGTTTCAGAATCTGGCAGAAAATGTTGCTGTTTTTGGTCTTTTAACTACAGGTGGTCAACTCTGTTTTCTGATGTCAACTCTGTTTAAAGTTTTGCTTTAAAAATGATAATTATATGTGTTTTATTGTTAACAAATCGATCAGAAGATAATTAGCCTAAATAGTACTACTAGATGAAATTTTAAAGACTTTCATTAATTTTTAAAGCTATGTTTAGAGAAAATGCACACCATGTTGGCAGCTTTTCAGTTAAACATGTTGATATTTTTACTCTAAAACAAAAAGTCTATATATTTTTAGGTGTAAAGTTGAATCAATGGATTAAGAGATAGATGTTCTTCTAGGGAGGACAGGCTTTTAAATTGTTACATTTGTTAACTGTATATGACCCAATTTGTCTACAAAAGAGTTAGTACATTAATTTTCAGAATATTTAAAATCTTACAAGTTTAAGATCAGCAAATATAGAAAATATTACATTTAAAGTGTGTTCTATGAAAATAAAAAAGCTTAACAAAAAAAAAAAACCCTATTTTTTTTTTTCTTTCTCAGCTTGAAATGTACCCGCAATTCTGGAATGAGCCATATACTGTATATTTTAACTCATTTAACAAGCATTATAGGAAAAAACAAAACAAAAAAAAAAAACATTTAAAAGTAGCATTTTAATTTAAGTGTAGTTTTAAGCATATTCAACTGTTCTCTTTAATCCCTTTTCACCAAAATAGTGCTAATTCTCATGCCAGTGTGTCGCCGAAATCTGAGCCGGTGATGTGCTGCTGTTCGCTGGGGGAACTGCGAACCTCAGACAGACACAGCGATTGGGTAGAAAAAAAAATAACCCAGCATTTTTTAAAAATGACCCAGCAGCTTAGTTACAGAAAAACTACCCAGCAACTGGGTTTATATATATATATATATATATATATATATATATATATATATATATATATATATATATATATATATATATATATATAATGTGTATATATGTGTGTGTGTGTGTGTGTTTTTTATATATATATATATATATATATATATATATATATATATATATATGTACATATAATATATGTACATATATATGTATATGTATTAAAAACAACCCAAAAAAATGACCCAACTGTCACGGTTCTGTGTAGAAAGGACTCGCACGAAGATGAAGATGAAAGTAAAAAAGTCTTTTAATAATCCACATAAGGGTAATCCATGTCAGGTACACACAGAGGTAATGTAGACGAGACCGGACAAAGAAACACTGAACTGAATACAACTTATATGGGAAGGTATATGAGGATTATTGACAAGACACACCTGAACATAATGACACAATTAAGGGGAGACAGAAACTGGGTCAAGGAACACGAGGGATAAAATGAAAACAAAACAAAAGTCCATGAAGTGTGACAGTTCGCCCCCCTCCCAGAAGGTACCACCCCGCTCCGTAGAGAAGGAAGGAAAGAGCAGAGGGATGGCAAAAGGTTGGCACAAACAGGCAGGAGGAGGTTCAGCAGGAGGCCAGATGACCGGGAGGAGGACGACCAACAGAGTCCAAGGTGGTGATGGGAGGATCGAGGGAGAAGACAGGAGGAGCCAGGGTGGACCAGATGGAGGGAGGAGCCAGAAGAGACTTGGAGCAGGAGGAGCCAGGCGGGACCCAGGCTGCAGTCATGATGGCGAACCACAGTGGAGCCGACGGAGGGAGGAGCCATGGTGGATGAAGGGTTGACGGCTCCATGGGGCTGACCGACGGTGGCGGAGCAGGTGAAGCCGGAGCGACAGAGGACCGAGGAGGAGCCGAAGGGCAGGAGGAGCCTGACAGAGCCAGAGGGATGGGGGGGACGAGGCGCAGTCAGAGGAGTGGAGTCCCGAGGCGGCGGATGGTTGACGACAGAACAAGGCAGAGCCGGAGGGATGAGGGAGCCTGGCGGAGCTGGTGGACTGACGGGCCACGGCGGAAAGGAGGGAGCTAGGAGCCATGGTGGAACCACTGGGTCGAAGGGCCGAGGCGGAGTTGGGGACTCAGAGGCTGGAGGCGGAGTCAAGGGATCCTCCAGCCACGACGCCGATGGAGACTGGCAGACCAACGGCGATCCCACCGCACAGATGGTGTGCTGAGGGTGAGCAGAGGGGCTACCAGGAGACAGCGGTGGCAGAGCTGAAGCAGGGATGACAGGAGGAAGCAGGACAGGGAGGGTGCGTGGGTGGGAAATCCTGACAGGTAGAGGGTTCAGGGATGGTGTGTGCCGCCCACACACACACCACATCGCGACTCCCAACACTGGGAGCGCGGCGACAGGGGAACAACCTCTGTGGTCGTTTTCGGATAGGCAGATAGTTCAGACGAAGGCAGGAGAAGAGAGGGCATGTCTGCATAAATATCCGTATTTGATTCTACTGAGCTCGGCTCACCCTCAGCCATGGTGCAGTGGTCGGAGCTTCCCTCCATGCTGTCGCTGTCCATTAGGCTCTCCCCCGTGCTGAGCTCTGTAGCCGGCTCTCGCACCTGGTCTGATGTCACAGGCTCGGGCTCCGGGGTGATCCTCGACTCTGTCGCTCTCCTTAGGCAATGGCTCGTCGGTCGCAGCGGGCTCTGGCTTTGGCTCCGTGCAGCGGGGTAATGGTGGGCTGGGCTCTGGGTCCAGAGTGAGACTGGTGTCATCGTCCGCGATGTCCACAGTGAGTGTCCATTTAAAGGACACCAGCACCCACTCGATGAAGGCGGCGAGGCTCTCTCGAGGACCTTCCCCAGTCAATGAAGATGAAGACGAAAGTAAAAGTCTTTTAATAATCCACATAAGGGTAACCCATATCAGGTAGGCAGCATACATACACACACACACACACACACACACACACACACACACACACACACACACACACACACAGACGTAATGTAGACAAGACCGGACAAAGAAACACTGAACTGAATACAACTTATATGGGAAGGTAAATGAGGATAATTGCCAAGACACACCTGAACAATGACACAATTAAGGAGAGACAGAAACTGGGTCAAGGAACACGAGGGATGAAATTAAAATAAACACAAAAGTCCATGAAGTGTGACACCGACAGGCTGAACCCAGCATTTGGGGGGAAAAAAAAAAAAAAAAATAACCCAGCATTTTTTTTTAGAGTGTATGAGTTGAGTTGCGTGTATGAGTTGAGAGATTTGAATTTAACCTCAAATCTATTTAATAAACAACTTAAATATTGATGAGCTTTCATTTGTAATTTTTTTTCTTACATGTTACCTGCGGAGCTCACATGATATTAAAAATATATATAATAATCTTCAATATCATCAAATGACATCTACTGGGGGAAATTCAATACATGCATGCACATCCTCCCAATGGACTGGGAATGTTTGTTTCATATCAGTCTGTACTTGTTCACTTTGAGAAATGCTGCAAGACTTGACATTTGAAATAATACCATATAAAGTATATAAAGCCCTTTCCAATTTGATCGATTTTCATTGTCACAAATATACCCTCTACTGATGGACCCACACAGATTAAGAAAGCAGGATAATGTAAACCTATATGCATCTCACTCAAATTAATAAAACTCTCTCTCTGTGTGTGTGTGTGTTCTTGTTGAACATATGCTGTGAGAGCAGCTAAGCCATCTGGCTCAAGCAAATGAGTCGAGCATTTCCAGCAACGGCAGACTTACTACCTAACTGAGAAGGGAGCGTTATTCCCCTGGAAAGGAGGCCACAAATGGAGAAATATTATTGAAATTATTATCTGCATGGAGACTCAGATTTGGGCTGACATTTCAGCAGCAGCGCAGGGTAATCCAAGGGGTTGTGCAGGAGGAGACGGGGCGGGGGTTTGGTGCTAAGCTCAGTTCTGATGATTAATGAAGCTTGAGCTACTCATAGACCCGACACACCTCCACCCAGACCCAGGGGCTAACACACATATGAGAACAGGAGAGAGAGAGAGATGATGGGAGGGGAAAAAAAAAACAGTAAGTGGAATCCAGAGAGTTCCAGTGGAAAGGGGAAATACAGCCAAAGAGAATTAATGTAGTCTTAGCCTCAAATAGCCTATCAACGGACCACAGACTATATTCACTCACTGATCATCTGATGCATATTACTCGCAAAACTAGGAAGCACTTTTTCAGTCTGGCAAGCTTTAATCTGATTGGCTGGCTTTATGCAAATTCCACGAGTAAAGTCACGCAGGAGTGTGAAAAGAAAATTAGTTTAAAGTTGTTCTGTTTTGTTTTGTGTTTCTCACAACTAAAAACAAAGTTGTGTTTACAAGGTGCTGGGCTGACACAATGAGCATTTGTGAGGAAGACCTAACTTCTTAATTGACAAAGATTTCCAGGTTAGGGATCAAATCTTTGATACTCAAATTTTAATTTGCATTCAGTTGTAAGTAAACTAGAAATTGTTTTCTAATTGAGTCAATCCATATTTTGTATATTGCATTTCACACTTTTTTTTTTTTTTTTTTTTTTTTTTTTTTTTTTCCCCCCCAAAGTAGTTTTACAAACATTCATAATGTTAATGTTTACAATCCTGTAATGACTTGTATTTGGCAACAACATAACTGATAAACCAGTTGAGATTTGCTATGTAGTATTGCTTTATGTGAGTGTACAGCATGTGAGGTAAAGTTGGATTTAATAATAGTTGACAGTTAAAGCTACTAATTAGTTTTATGGTGATACTGAATGATATTTAAGATTACTTGAAAGTCATGCTATAATACCTATACATAATATATAATGCATAATCTCTTTAGTCTCTTAGTTATCAAGCAAAAGGCAACTGTGGCAATAAATGAAAAACACCATTTGATGAGGAGAACTGTGTCTTGTATTGTCTGTAATATTGTCCAAATGATTCCTGTATAGAGTTGGGTCTGAGTACACCTGGTCAAGTTTTAAACCATTCCAGTTTAAGCGGGAGAACATTAGTGTTGCATGGCCACTTAGAGACATTAATAGTGTTACAACCGGCTCACAACTGCAACATGAATGAGCGCCAGAAATGTAAAGGAGAAACAGAGCATCAAAAAGTAAAAGAAAGAAAGAGATGATGCTCAGATCTATGAGAGCACATTCTCACTCTCACTCATGTATTATCAGACTGATCAGTCAGAGACTTCTGTAGGACTAGGGAGAATCATGTCATTCTGTTGTGGTAAACTGCGGACACAGGCTTTAAATTCTGTAACTTTACTACAGATCCCTCTCTCCCTCCACCAGAGGACAGTAAACAGAACTTGACTGGATCTGTTAAACATTAACAAGACTAATCATCTGAACTGACAACACTCTTTCCTGTGTGAGATGCTTGTATATCTGTTGTATATGTATATGTATATTTTATTAATAATTAATAAAAACAGGGGAAGATAATCAAGAGCACAGCTTCACACAGCTGTGCAATAACAGACAGAATCTTAAAATAAAATCATTTGTTCACACCATGGGTTATTTTTTCTTTCCTCATTCTTTTTTCCCTTTTTTATTATTATTATTATTATTATTATTATTATTATTATTATTATTATTATTATTATATTCTTCTCTCCTTCTTTACGAGAGTGGCCCAAGCATGATTAATTGCAAGCTTACAGGTTTTTCAGCTTCAAGAGTAAATCAGCTGCTTGGAAGTGCTAACTTGCTAAAATCTAAACTAATTTTAGGCCAAGATATTAAAATATAATCCATCTTCTTCTCCCACGGGGAGAGCTAATTAGAAAATGTGATTGGCGTAAGGGAGAGGAGAAATAGGAACTCTGGGATTAGAGATATAGAGAGAAAAGCACAGCCACATTGTAATATTGCTGTATATCCATGAGCATAGCGTATAAATCACAAATATTAAACAGCCTGCACACAACTGCATGGGAATTTGAATAATGTGACTCAATAGGACTAACCAACACAATGTTTAACATAGGCTCAAGTTATCAATATACACAGCAAAGCACTGAATAATAGAACAACTCTGAGATGGTCACAAGCAAATTGTCAGTGTCTAAAAAAAAGTAGCTGTTTTCCCTAATATTTAAATAAATAAAATGCCTCTCTCTCTCTCTCTCTCAATTCAATACAATTCAAATAGCTTTACTGGCATGACAAAAATACATTTTGTATTGCCAAAGCATTGAGACAACAAAGAAAATGGTTTAGAACATCTGAAAATTTACATTATAACTTCTTAACATTTATTTAAATATTAAAACTAATGTTATATAGCTAATATGGAAATGTCATACACACTCAGATAGGTATAGGGAAAAAAATTACAGAAAGTAGCAACTACTGGACTGTTAATTGTAACATTATGTACATGCGTAACAGTATTTTAGTTGTGTGAGTGTGTCTATTGGTTGTTCGTTTTATTGATTGTGTTTGTCCCTCAGGTGATGGCACAATGCTACGAATTTTGCAGCAATAATTGCACATTTGGCTTTTTCACCAAGAATGAAACAAAGTTTTTCGGTTGGGCTACAAATGTTAAACAGGGGAAATATATGATTAATTTTGGGGTAAAAGTGGTCTCTAATGTTTTGATATTTTTGGCAATCTGTGAGGAAGAGCAGCTCTGTTTCGATTTCTCCCAGACTGCAGTGGGAGCAGATTCTCTCCTCACGGGAGAGCCATATCTGTCTGCGCCGGCCCGTCTCTACGGCCAGACTGTGCTCGCTGAGTCTGTACATCGTCAATGTTTTCACATCAGTCACTGTGGTCAGGTGGTTTGCCATGGTGTACTCTCGATTTAGTGCCGAATAACATTCTAATTTGTGTTGGTTTTTAATGGTGTTTGTCCAGTGGTTGATGTACTTGCGTGTCTCTGTGTTGATGATCTGTGTGGGCCAAATGATTGAGAGTGTGTGTAAGTCCTGAGGCTGGCTGATCTCTGTCAGTCTCAGCACCAGCTGAAGGAGGGTTCGCGAGGTTCAGCTCTTTGTGTTTCAGGGCTTTATAATGGTATGTGCTGGGGTCACTTGTCTTTAGGTGTTTCCAGAATTTCAGGGCTCTTTTTTGGATATTTAGAAGGAGAGGGGCCTAATTCTGCCCTGCATCCGTTATTTGGTGTTTTTCTTTGGACTTTGAGTATTCTTTTACAGAATTCTAAATGCAGATTTCCAATAGGATGTTTTTCCCAGTTTAAAAAAAAAAATCAAATTTTATAGGTGGACCCCATACTTCACTGCTATACAATACGATAGGTTCAATTACTGATTTGAAAAGTTTGAGCCATATTTGGACTGGGATGTTGATTTTAATTGATCTTTTTATTGCATAGAAAGCCCTTTGAGCTTTCTCTTTGAGCTCCTTCACAGCCAAAGTAAAGTTACCTGTTGAGGTGATTTTTAGGCCGAGGTAAGTATGTCTTTGTGGTTTCAGTGGTTCTGTGTGATAGTGTGAATGTGTGTGTTGGTTCCTGAGGTCTGGAGCGTTTCTGGAAGATCGTGACTTTAGTTTTTTGGGGGTTGACTGTCAGGGCCCAGGTCTGACAGTAATCCTCCAGCAGATTCAGGCTGTCCAGGAGAACCAGGTCGTCTGCGTAAAGAAGACACTTTATTTCTGTGTCATGTAGAGTGAGACCTTGAATGGAAGCATGTTCTAAAGCATTGGCCAATTGGTTTATATAAATGTTGAAGAGGGTGGGGCTTAAACTGCATCCCCGTCTCACTCCACGTCTCTGAGGAAAAAATTCAGTTCTTTGGTTTCCAATTTTAACAGCACGTTGGCTGATTGTGTACATGGATTTGATCAAATCGTAGAATTTACCCCCATTCCACTGTCAATAAGTTTTAGGCATAATCATTCGTGCCAGATTGAGTCAAATGCTTTCTTGAAATCAACAAAACAGGCAAAAATTTGACTTTTTTTGATTTACGTATTTATCGATTAGTGTTTGTAGTGTAAAAATGTGATCAGAAGTTCGACATTTTGGAAGAAATCCAATTTGACATTTAATCAAGGCATTGTGTTTCATAAGGAAGTCTAAAAGTCTTGTGTTTAAGATGCTACAGAACCCCTTCCCACTGTTCACACAGATGCCTCAGTAGTTGTTGGGGTCTAGTTTGTCTCCGTTCTTGTAAATGGGGCTGATGAGGCCCTGTTCCCAGATCTCAGGGAAGAACCCTGCACACAGAACATCATTGAAGAGTTTCAGGATGACCAGTTTGAAGTTTTGCTCTGTGTGTTTCAGCATCTTGTTCAGGATGCCGTGAACACCACAGGCTTTCTTGGGCTCAAGGCCTTGCAATTTATCTTCCAACTCTTTCATTGTTATTGGGAAATCTA
>JAFVLL020001848.1:0-18991 GCA_021397915.2 Tor tambroides
GAATCCCTATAAAAACACGTTAGACCAACAAAATTCCCCTAAATTTTGTCCCAACTAGCCAAACACAATTGTCTGAACAAAGAGTTTCATATTGAGCAGTATTGTGATTTGCAAGCTCCCAGCATTGCAGCATGAATAAATTATGAGGTTAGTGTGTTATAATCTTATTGTTTTTCCACTTGCTGGCATTATTTATGTTGCTGTGCTGTTTTTTTTTTTATCTTCCCCAAACCATTGTTTGTTATTGTTTGATGATTTTAAGAACTCATCCTTCTACTTATTTGTTGGTTGTCACTTTAATTGTGTTAAGTTGTGTGTTAAGAGTGCACTTATTTCAGTGTTAATATTATATATAAGCTTCACTTCTCTTTTAATTAAGACAGACTGGTGATAATATTCATGTTATTTATGCTTTGCATTCAAATTTTGGTCGTTTAGTCTGAAAAAAAAACTATAATCGAGAGGGTTGTGGCACTGTGGGAAATGTAAGGGCAACAATTTAGCTGAAATCAAAGAGATGCCTAGCAGTCCCGTTCATTCGTTTTACAGTAACATTCCCCTGGAGGATGTAGTCTCGCCTCATCACGACTTGATCTGGCTGCTCAGTGATCCATACATCTGTCCTGGCCTGAGGCAGGCCAGCCAAGATCCCAGCTATTAGCTGGGGAATGTCACAAAACAATGCAACCACCGTGTGTCTAACTGCAGATGGGGAGCAAGAGGGCATGCAGACACAAAATACACTAAAAGACTGACAGACCCTTTTGACTTGAAGAGTCCCATGAGATGTGGTCTAGAGAGAAATTTGCCTGTTGCATTCTCTGCATTCAGCCACACTGCAGCCCATCTGTCACCCTGAAATCACTCTATAACTCTTCCCACATCTCAGTTTCTGGAGACCCCGTACACCTGTGCTAAAGCACCAGTTACAACAAACAAAACAAAACATGGTTTAAAATGACATAATTACAAATGTGCAAAATGAACAGACTTTAGAGTCAATAATTATGGCCCATTCAGTCACAGTTATTAGGGTTCTCACAGTCAATCTGAAAATATCAGTGATATTTGTAATTGTTTTCCAGGCCTGAAAAAGTCATGGTAATTTTTGTAGTGGATATACATATTCTATTTATGATCTGCTATAAAAAATCGAATGTTTTTGAAACATAAGTGTCTTATGCTTAGCAAAGTGTCTTATGGCTTGATAAAAAGCAATAAAACAGTAAAATTTGGAATTTTTATTATAATTTAAATGAACTGTTTTCTATTCTATTCTATTATAATTATCAATATTGAAAATGGCTTTTTGTGTGTGTATGTTATAATATAATATAATATAATATAATATAATATAATATAATATAGTAATAACAACCCCCAAAATTTTGAATGGTAGTGTATATTACCCTTATCCAGTAATCATAAACTGCTGGACAGATTGCATTAAATTGAATCATCTCTGTACTCCCAGACTGTATCAGTCATATCAGATCTCTTTTGATATAATATCTTTGGTTATCATTGGTTTTACTATCATCAGAATAACCACTGAGAGTAAAACTTATAAAACCAGACTCTGAACAGTTACTGAGATCACAGATCCCTCAGGGATCTTCCTGTCTTGTATCTCTTCTTTTGATTCAGCCTTATATGAAGGCGTTTTATTTCTTGTGATTTCGGATTATGGTCTCTGTTAGTGTTAGAAATATGAGTAACATTGTAGACTCTGAACTGTTGTCACAATTTTGACCATTTCTGACTAGGCCTGTCTATTTTTATCTTTCCAGTCTCTGAAATTGAAGTGAGTAGGTTATTAAAGTTACTTAGCAACTGCCAGGAAGCTTGAGCAACAGTGTCAGGGCAAAAGCACTCACAGTGTTTTTCCCTCCTTCAGACAGCAACTTTCAGCTTAATTCAGTCTTATGGGAGGCATTAGGTGCCTTTTTTTAGCTTCCCTGATGCCTTTGGAACAAATCAGGAAGAGCTATAACATGCCCATGTGATATTGGAGGACGTTTGTCCTTTTGTGTTGAGATTCACTACTTCACAACTACTGTATTTTCAAACACAGATGCTTGGTTATGTAAGAACATAATTGCTTGACACCAAATAATTTTGCAGTGAGAAAGGGCCAAGATAAAACTGGATGATGGTTATAAGGAGTGATAGGATATGGCCTTTAATGCTTGTTAAAAAGAGTTTTTTTGGCAAGGCGTTTCTGAAACGGCAGCAGCTTCTCAGACTCTGAGAAACACTGGGGACAGTCATAGTGATACAGTCATACAGTATTCCCTGTTAATCACAAATCAATATATTACGATCTTCCCAATTTGTTCCAGTTCTCACTCTACTATTTTTGTGCTTTACGGCTTCCTTTTCACTTGTTTCTCACAGGTGCGAGTGATCATCACAGATGAGAATGATTGTGTTCCAGAATTCCAGCAGTCCATTTATAGCAAAGACGGCGTCCCTGAGACAGTCACGACCGCAACGTCACTTCTGCAGGGTAAGGCTGTGGACCTGCACATCAATGCACCATAGCCGTTATATACAGTAGTAGAAAGACCCAGTGTTTGTTTCATTTTAGTCATACTTTTTGTCATGCTTTTAATTTCAGTAGAAGCAAATAACATTTGAAACCAAATATTCAAATATCTAATAAATTAATTTAAACATATACCAGCATTTAACAAAAACAACATGCAGAAACTGTCCTTGTGAAAATCAGGTTAATTAAATATTATCCTAATTTGCTGCTTATTGACAGTTTGTAAGGTAGTTGTTGTGGTTGTTATGTTTAGGTATTAGGTAGGGTTAAGGGATCAAGAATTTGGTCATGCATTAAATGCATTATAAGTACTAATAAATAGTCAATATGCTAGTAATATGCATGCTAATAAGCAACTAGTTAATAGTGAATAGTGTTCCCTAATACTGTAAATTCTTTTTTTTTTTTTTTCTCAAGTTATTTATTGCTTATGTTTCAGTCAAGAAGCACAAAGGTTTTAGTTGTTGTTCCGGAAAGAGCAAATTAACAATGTGACTTTGTTCTGAACAACTTGCGTAATTTAGTGCAGATGCATGTTGTAATATTATGTTGCATACTACTATTCAGAAAGTATTTTTGATCAAATGCATTGTTTGCACGAGAGAGAAAAAAACAACAACTTGTGAATGGTACTCTTTATGCATGTGGGTTATTTAGCACTTCGGTTTACTGGTGTTCATTTACTGCTCATGCAGCTCAAATGGGTAAATCCACAACGCTATTGATTTTCAATGGATTTTATAACAGTCACATTCATTCTAAATGTATTTTCCCTGTGTGCACTTTTTTCCCAAAAGTTATGTAAAATCAACCAGTCAGATTAGATATTTCCAAAAATTGTTTTCTAGTTTTGCATGCAGTATGCATCAGACAGTCCATGAACAGGGTGTAGTCGACCTGTGGCTATGCCATGAGTCTAGTATGACCTTAGAAAGTCTATTTCTCACACACCGAGACAAGGCAAAAAGATGCTCTCTTCTTCCTCTATCATTCTGTTTAACACCACCTTTGAAGCACTTCTCCCCTGATGTGCCCTTTCATGTATCTAAATTGCACATTGAATCTGGAGCCTATGTACTAACTCCTGAGAGTGCACTTGTAACACACAGAATGGAAAACACATGCCCTCAGCCATGATAAGAAGAGCTTTCATATTCTCATTAAATTTTAGACAATCACAGCTGCTATCAAAGCAACACAGAAATAAAGTGATGGACAAAACAACAACTGCAGAGGACAGACCAACTGCCCATACAGACACAACAGCAAACAAAAGAGAACAAAACAAACACTGGAAAGTTACCGTGATTAAAAAAAAAAAAAAAAAGCACTGCTGGTCCTGGAGATTAACAGGTCTTGGCAGACATTTTGAGAGCTTAACACAGAGACTCCTGGCAGAATGGGAAAGGTGATGCAGCGAGGTGTACAGCAGATGTGCTGATTAGCAGGTGCACGCCAACCAGCATCTGCACACCCGTCTGTGTGGGCTTCATAGCAATTATCTCCACCGAGCACGAAATATCCTGCTTGCTCAAGTTAAGCCTAGAGGAACAGAAGAAAGGCTACGTTTCAAGAGTAATTTGTAACGTGGCTACTTATCAAACGTTATTGTTGAAGGTCCACTTCAATTTTATGTACAGCAGAATATTAGGACTCAGCCAATGTATCAATATGGAATTATACTGTTTAATTTCTTATGTTTATTTTACTTTTGTTCTCCAATGTTGAAATTCGCTGCAGTAGATGGAATTGAGTGGGGTGGAGGGGGATTCGGGATCTGCCACAAGGACTTGTTAAGCGATTTCTGAAGGACGCAGTCTCACGTGGTGCAGTTGGGATCACTGCAAAGTCTGTCACTTTCCTAGAATTACACAAACTGAATTCAAGAAACTGTAAGAGAACTGGAGGGTCAGTAATGGAAGCCATCAGTGAAAGATCACTGGGCTAGTTAACAAGATGGAAGAAGCTGTATAATTGAAAAATGAAGTTGCAATACTTTATTACAGTAGTGAACTCGTACTGTAATATTAGTTCAGCAGCTCAAGTTTTTCACAAATAGAATAGTTTTCATATTGTTAAATGCTGAAACATGATTCAATTTACACACTTTCCTCAACTAAAACATTATTTTCGTTGACTAAAATTGGATGCCACTGTAGTCAGATTACTGTTGGATTTTCAGTCAGATTTTGCCAACATGTATTAAATTAGGCAACTTTTTTTAAAGAACTGCATTTCAATTTATGGTTGCACTTTATAGTAAGGCCCCATTAGTTAACATTAGTTAATGCATTAAAGGGCACCTATTATGCAAAATTCATTTCTACATGTTTTTTTAACATAAATGTGTGTTGGCAGTGTGTGTACACAACCACCCTATAATGATAAAAATTCACCCACTCTTTTTTTAAATCTCCATAAATCATAAGCAGTGTCTCAGAACAAGCCCTTCACAGAATCCGTAAAATGTGACATCACATTTTACAGGCCCCGCCCATGACTGTTGAAGGACACTGCCGTATTAGCAAAGACCCCACCCTGAGTGAGCCGCACATAATCTGCCATGTTTATCTTCATGCTAGAACATTTAAAAGCGGCATTAAAGTAATAAATGTCTTCTTATTAAAGGTACAGAAATAATTCATTCAAGAGCAGTGAGTTTTTAACATAAACTTGTGTGTATTTGACAGTTTATGTGCAATAAGACGTGAAAGAGAACTTAGGGTGTGTTCAGACTTGGCATTCAGCCCGACCAATCAGGTTGTGAACGTATGATTATGCCTTTAGATTTGGTATCATTAGGTTCGCTGTCAAAAATGCCAGTGTGAACGCTAAGCTAAGCAGACCAGGACCAAATGTATCATTTTCTTTTTTGGTCCGGACCAAACGAACCAAGAGAATCGAACTACAAGTGTGAACGCACCCTTAGTTTAGTACTCACATGCCGTCTGACAGCCTCTTTCTGTGCGCTTGCTTCGGATGTGTGCGATCAGGAAACCGTATGTCAGAAGTTTAAACTAATATGGTTTAAAACCCATGATTTCAGCTGGAAAATGGGGCGGGGAGCAGCAGCTCATTTGCATTTAAAGAGACATGCATGAAACCAGCATGTTTCTGCTTCCACTCAAAATAGGCATTTTCAAAATGATATAATAAGTGATGTGGGATATTTTGAGCTGAAACTTAACATACACATTCTGGTGACACCTGAGTCTTATATTACATCTTGTAAAAAGAGGCATAATAGGTGTCCTTTAACTAACAATAAGCAAGACATTTGTTAGTGTTTTTATTAATATTTGTTCATGTTAGGTAATAAAAATACAACTGTTTATTCTTAGTTCATGTTAGCTCAGGTCCGTTAAATAATATTACCAGATACAACTATGTATGCACTTGATCCATTCTGTTCATGTTGTTCATAATATACTACTGAAAATGTGTGATATACAAGTCAGCAGAAATTGTTGGTTTTCTAAAGTGCAGAATCAGGGAAACTGGACCTCAGCTCAAGAAATATTTACCCCTTTATGTCGACACTAGTTGAGTTGATGTGCAAAGCAGCTGCTGTGTATGCAGCGCTGGATTCTGAAGTTCATTTGAAACAGGCTCACACCTTATTGAATGCCATTGCATTTTACTGTAGTTGTCAGATGCAATAAGACTCACAGCTTGGGATCTTTTGATTGCCAGTCATGTATAACCATTCTAGTCGTTCATTTGACAAGCGCATATGCCCAAGCTATTTACACAAGGAAACTCAAATAAAGATTGATCCTATTAGCTGATGCTGCATTTCTTGGTAGTGCAACTTCTTTGTTTTAACACCCACCTGTATTTCTCTTTCTTTTGCAGTATCGGCCAGCGATTGTGATTCAGAGCAGAATGCAGAGATCACATACTACACGCTTAGTCCAGATTTCATCATTTCAGCCCACGGCACTATATTCCCGGCAGGCCCTCTGGATTACGAGAGGCCCAACCACCTGTATGAATTTGTAGTGATGGCGGTGGATAAGGGCGAGGTGCCCCGTACCGGCACGGCCACTGTGCGTCTTCGTATGGCCAATGTCAACGACGAGCCTCCGGAGTTCTCGCAGCCTGTGTAAGTTCCTTATCTTAAGCCTCCCCTCAGCCTCATGCCATGACATATATTGTTTTTATTTGGCCGTAAGCAGCACACGTTTTAAAGGGCCAAGATATTGTTATCAGTCTAGGAGTTAACATTTTAATTAATGTCATTTTTTTCCCAAAGTCATCCGTTCTGTGTATTTTCAATGTGTTGTCGTGGGTTCATATCCACATTGACTGCATGTTCACATCTGGCACTTCCTAACATGTACCAGTGCTTTCATAATGTCAAGAATGAAATATAGTGTAAGAATGAAATATAGTGTTCAAGTGAAAGTTATTGTAAAATCTAGACTTCAGATTATATATATATATATATATATATATATATATATATATATATATATATACACACACATAGGTGCATCTCAAAAAATTAGAATATCGTGATATATTAAACAAATTTTTTTTTTTTTTCTGTAACTTATTTCAAAAACTGAAATTTTCATATATTCTAGATTCATTACATGTAAAGTAAAACATTTCAAAAGTTTTTATTTTTTATTTTTATTTTAATGATTAGAGCTTACACTTACAACTCATGTAAGTCAAAAATCCAGTATCTCAAAATGTTAGAATATTTCCTAAGATCAATCAAAAAAAGGATTTGCAAAAGTATGTTAAAGTATGTTAATTTATGCACTCAATACTTGGTCGGGGCTCCTTTAGCACAAAAATGCCAGCATCAGTGAGGTGTGGCATGGAAGCGATCAGCCTGTGGCACTGTTGAGGCACTATTGGCCTTCAGCTCCTCTATATTGTTGGATCAACTGTTTCTCATCTTTCTCTTCAAAATATCCGATAGATCCTATATGGGGTTCAGGTCAGGCATGTTGGCTAAAGTTGGGCAGGTGCTAAAGTCCTGCTGAAAAAGGAAATCAGCATCTCCATAAAGCTTGTCAGCAGATGGAAGCATAAAGTGCTCCAAAATCTCCTGGTAGACGGCTGCATTGACTTTGGACTTGATAAAACACAATGGACCAACACCAGCAGATGTCATGGCACCCCAAATCATCACTGACTTCGGAAACTTCACACTGAACTTCAAGCTGCTTGGATTCTGTGCCTCTTCAGTCTTCCTCCAGACTCTAGAATTTGATTTCCAAATGAAATGCAAAATTGACTTTTATCTGAAAAGAGGACTTTGGACCACTGAGCAACAGTCCAGTTCTTTTTCTCCGTAGCCCAGGTAAGATGCTTCTGATGCTGTTTCTGTTTCAGAAGTGGCTTGGCAGCCCTTTTCCTGAAGACGTCTGAGCGTGGTGAATTTTGATTCACTGATTCCAGCTTCAGTCCACTCCTTGTGAAGCTCTCCCAAGTGTTTGAATCGGCTTTGCTTCACAGTATTCTCAAGCTTGATGTCATCCCTGTTGCTTGTGCACCTTTTCCTACCCAATTTCTTTCTTCCAGTCAAATATGCATTTAATTTGCTTTGATACAGCACTCTGTGAACAGCCACCCTTTTCAGTAATGACCTTCTGTGACTTATGATTGTCTTCTGGACCATTGCCAAGTCAGCAGCCTTCCCCATTATTGTGGTTTCAAAGAACAAGAGATACCCGGAATTTATATTGTAGGGATGGCCATTTAATGAAACTCAAATTTAAATATTCTAATATTTTGAGATACTGGATTTTTGACTTTCATGAGCTGTAAGCTCTAATCAGCAAAATTAAAACAAACAAACAAACAAAAAAAACTTTTGAAATGTTTTACTTCACATGTAATGAATCTAGAATATATGAAAGTTTCAATTTTTGAAATGTTACAGAAAAAATGAACTTTTTCACGATATTCTATTTTTTTGAGATGCACCTGTATATATATATATATATATATATATACACGAGTACATTGATCAAAATGCAGGAAATACACCAGCACAGAAAGTGCATTAGTTGAGCAATCTTGGTCTGAAGTGTCAGATACCCTTAAAGTAGCTGCAGTGCATCAAAGAAGCTGTGCAGTAGTGTTTGATTAGGCCTGAATGCTCACACTTCCTGACAGTGCTGTGAACATACTCTGGGGCAGGTGAAAGGGAACCACCTTGATGGCCGTCCTTTTACACTTTTTCAGTGTATGTGCCCTTTTATTGTTATTAAGAGTGAGAACAAGGCTCTTATGATGGACTGGGCCATTTTCACTACATAGTCTCTGTCTTAGAGTGCTAAAAAAAAAAATCTAAAAGAACTAAAACTGAAAAAAAAAAAAAAAATGAATAAAAACAATGTAGATATAATTAAAAACAACAAAAACTAATAAAATGACAAAACCCACAACAAAATTACTAAAACTTTAACTAAAATTAAAACAAATGCAGAAAATATAGAAATAAAATCTAATCCTAAATATTTATAAAAACTATAATATCTTGAAACTAAAATAACTAAGGCTAAAAGATCTGCAACTTTTTACAACTTTAGATGGAAGAGAGAGAGAAAAAAAACTTTCAAATTGTCCATGTTATATCAAATTGGCATATAATATTTGATGCATGTAAAAATTGGCTTGTAGTGATATTTTGCCTCAAGGAGTTTTTGTTTACACTTGATGACCCGCTCTGATGTGTGATGAGATAAGGAGAAATCCTTACAGGCAACACACACGACTTTTCAAATTTAATTTTCTGTTCCTAATTTTGTGCACTTAAAATATAATACTTAAAATGTAATGCTTATACATTACTGTTTTTATTTTATTTTATTTTATTTTATTTATTTTATTTTATTATTTTTAAGAAATCCTTTTATTCAGCAAAGATACATTAAATTTATCAAAAGTGACAGAAATCTATGTAACAATCTAAAATTCTGGTAACATGTTAATATAGGGACCAGTTCTCAGTATTAACTAGTTGTTCATTAGCATGCATAATACTAGCATATTGGCTGTTTATTATTTTTTTGTAAAAAATACATGTTAATGCCTTGTTTTACATGACCATATTTTAGATCCCTTAATCTGACCCCATACCTGAAATTAACCAATACCTTGCTAACTATTAATAAGTAGCGAATTAGGAGTTTCTTGGGGCAAAAGCCATAGTTAATAGTTAATTTATAGTGAGAATTGTGAGAATTAACTTTCTATTCATGAAAGAATTGTGAAAAAAGTGTCAGAATTTCCACATAAATATTAAACAGCTCAACTCTTTACAACATTGATAATAATAAGAAATCATCACATTGGAATGATCATGTGCTACTGATCACGTGTAGATATTTTGATGAATGATTGTTGAACGATATGTTATACTTGAATGATTGTTGAATAGATGAATGATGAATTGAATGTTGTTCAATAGATTCTTGGGCTATTGTTGTGGATAGTAAACACACCAGCCTCCTCCATCAAGTGGTGCTTGTTGGTAGGGTTGGGAATCGAAAATCAATTCCAATTCCAGAATCGGATACTTGTTGTAAAATTGAAATTTAAGTTCCACCTATCAATTCCTGTGTGCGCATGGTTTTTTTTGTTTGTTTGTTTTTTTTTTTAGGTGGCGAAAAGGGGCTGTTATAAATGTATTTGTCTTTGAATCATTCATTCAAGAAATTCATTCAAAAACACTGATTCAGTAATGAAATAAGTAAATCTTGAGTGAGTCATTGAATCATTCCATTCATACATTCCATAAGATTTTGTTCAATTGTCTAATATTTTTTCTTCAGAATTGTGAGAACTACAACCTCCATCAAAAAAAAAAAAAAAAGCCTCAATTTATCCAGAATCGTGCAGCTCTATTTTGCATACAAACAGCTCTTAATCAAGTCCAGTTTTTATGTAGCCAGCTGATTTTTGTTCATGGTATTCAGCAGCAATTAAATGTTTTGCAAAAAGAGAGACAGAATAAATATGTTTGATATCTAAATTTTTGACTTCATTTTTTTTAACCACATTGGAATCGGAACTGGGAATCAATAAGAAGCGGAATCGATAAAAATCAAACGAGACCCAACCCTGCTTGTTGGATTTATGGTTCAGTGTGGCTGGTTTGATGACTTTGACATTTGGCATTGTCAGCCTCTCAAAACACTCAAGGGAAAAATGTGGCTATAGGCATTGTGGAATCTCTTCGCCATTGAGGTGATAGTGGTTGATTTTAACAATGTGTCTGCGGGAGATGTTGAAGACAGCTTACAGCTGAGCCTATGCTCTGAACTTGCAGACTGGACTAGCGATGGTTCTTCTGACCTTCACTGCATATGCAGTTACATATATAAGGTGGTCATAGAACTTCAGAAGTGAATTGTTTGTATGGCTTTAATTGGTTTTTATCTACTTAAACAGTGAAAACATTTACATTAAATAATTATCCATTTTGAATAAATATATATATATATTGATTGTTCCTTTTTTTTACATTTCAATGCTGCATCTTGTTTCCTATAATAAATCTAAATAGAGAGTGTACATTCTATTTTAAGAAAAGAAAGAAATATCCTTTAGTAATGACACACACAGACGTCAACAGTTAAAACACATAAACGATTACATTCAGTTATTCATTTTTAGTAGTAAAACAAAAATAGGCATCCAAATGAACTCAAACAGTTGAGTTAGATGCTTATTTTTGCTTTTGCTCTTAAAGTCCACCTGTGGTCAAATGTTTTTAACGTTGATTACATGTCTGGACTTTATAATGCTTGAAGACAAAACCATGTGCAAACTCATGAGCTTTTTCTCCTTAAAACTGCAGTGTGCCTCAGAAGTGCTGTTTGAAACAGCCCCTGATTCCTACCATCGTAAAAATGTTACAAATCCCAACAACTTGAAGGGTGAGGCTTTTCATATCGTTAGCAAAGTGTTTCTACCTAAATGACTCTCCCTCATGCCGTTCCAAACCTGTAAGACCTTCTTTCATCTTTGGAACACAAATTAAGATATTTTTGATGAAATCCAAAACCTTTCTGACTCTCAATAGACAGCAACTCGACTTCCACCTTCAAGGCACAGAAAGGTAGTAAGGACATCATTAAAATAGTCCATGTGACATCAGTGGTTCTCGGATTTCATCAAAAATATCTTAATTGGTGTTCCGAAGATGAACAAAGGTCTTACAGGTTTGGAATGACATGAGGGTGAGTAATTAAAGACAGAATTTTCATTTTTGGGTGAACTATCCCTTGAATCCAATATTGCCACTTGCCATTGTGTAACGTTTACTACTTCAGTTAACCGAGTAAAGGTGGAGCAGGTAGTCTGAGCTAGTGTGATTGAGTGGAGGCGGGGACTAATTTACATATTCATGACTGTATATGATTAAATGATTTCCACAGGAATAAATGTTTAAGTTTGTCATTTTGATTCAGGAATGATGGATTAAAAGATGATTATTAAAGACAAAAGATAAAGAAGGATAAAATTATTGACTCCAGGGGGACTTTTTTGTTGTTGTTAAAAAATGCTACATTGAAATGCATTTACATTTTTACATTTATATTACATTAAATGTTGCTGCTTGTAACCTTAAAAACAACCATAATCAAGTGAATTTTCTGTTAGTTTTTCAGCATTATTGTTTAGAATAATTATGTACCATCATGATCTTATACACAGCCATTGTATGATTGCTCGAGAATGAACAGCTGGCCTGATGTTGCCGTTCTAGTCGTAAGCAACAAGCACTAAACTGTTATCTTCCTGATTATGTGGTCTAGCCTTTCCTTATCTTCATCTCCCCTTGTGTAGACCTTGTCGATGAGGTCTTTCCTCAGCTGCTGTATTAATTTGCCTCTCATTTCGCTGATATTTCTGTTGTGCTGACTGCTGACTGTTATTGTTGTTTTTTCCATCTTGTTGGCGGAGCTATGGCCCTTGGCCATTTTAATTGACTGATTTTCTGGCAGAGAGCTCACTGAATCAGAGAGGCAGATTCAATCAGCCGTGCATTCAGCTGAAGCCGGAGAAACCGAGAACGGAAGGGAGGTGAAGGGTGGGTAGACAGACCTCGGTCAGAGGGTCCAAAAAGAATGGGAGAGCCAGGCAATTTTTTGATTTCAGTCACCTTAAAGGCCTTTTTTAAGTACTTTATGCATTTGTATTCTGGTGTGTGCAACTGTGTCCGCATGCTTATACCCGAGAGCATGAGTTTGAGATGTGAATGGCTTGGAAGTCTACTTTAAACATTAAAGTCAATATGAAATCAAAAATTACCCTATTTACTTTCTTAATACATGGTATTATTGCACATGCTGCATCTGTTCATGCATGTTATTTCAAAGAAAAACTCTTTAAACAAAATGTAATAACTTGTACCGCCTCTGCAGTGACTATTCTTTTTGGCTGACATCAGCCGCTCCTTTTATTTTTCAACCCTTCCCCTCAAACCACTTTCCCTCACAGAATATCCTGTTTCACTCAGAAATGCATCACATTATGAAAGTAAAATGGGTTTCGAATGCTGCTTCATGTTGAGCAAAGAAGCGCTCTTTGCTACTAAACTGCTTTTGAAAACAGCTACAGTGTGTCTTCAGTTGTCATTTTGAGAAATGTAGCCTCATATGATACGTGCTGCATTCCTAAAAATGCTGCACAAAAGCTGATTTCCTCTCAGCGTTGTAGGTGGAAGACTTTCATATCACCCCTTTTTGCCATCTTGGGTTATTTCAGTTTTTATTAGGCGAGTGTGCAAATAATAGCTGAGGACTTCTACACTTGGGAAGGTTCAAACAGGGCTGGAAAACACACTTGAGCATTATAATGAAATGCCCTCTAATTATTGTCTGCACAGGTACAAACATCAGCAAGTTATCTGATTATTACAGCAGCATATCTGCTGTCCAAGCAGGAATAACATTTAGTCCAGGCATTTCTGTATGACCGATTCAGGAAATGCTTAAATGTGGATGGTTAATAGCTGTAACATAATTAGACCTGCTCTTCATGACACTGAATCGTTATCTGAATTAGCTACTTTACAGCTATGCCAGAGCTTTTGAGACGTTGTTCACACTGGAGAAAAATGATCTGATTTTCTGAATAATTATTCAGAATGCTAGTTATAAGCGGCCAGATCTTCTTTTTTTTTCCTTTCAGACTGCAGTTGTTGATTTGTTAACATGTCCACATTGGTTGTCATAGTAACGACTCAAACGTTCATACATTTATCTTGCATGAGACTGTCAATAATTAGTTTTTGTCTTTATATGAAAATATTCTTTAAATTTAGACAACATTTTGTCATGTTCATTACTTTTGTTTAACTAACAAATTATCTGCTTTTAGTAGATGAAAATAAAAATTGTTGATGGAAAACATGAAAAATCAAATAAAAAAAATCATTATTGATTGTTTTCATGATGGAATTAAGAACAGTCGGTAACACTTCAGTATAGGGACCAATTCTCACTATTAGCTAGTTGCTTATTAGCATGCCTATTATTAACATAGTGGCTGTTTATTAGTACTTATAAAGCACATTTTCTGCATGATCACATTCTACATCCCTAATCCTACCCAATATCCAAACTTAACGACTATCTTACTAACTATTAAAAAGCAGCAAAGTAGGAGTCTATTGAGGGAAAAGTAATAGATAATGGTTTGTTAATGGCTAGAATTGGACCTTAAAATACAGTGTGACCAAACAATTTGATGTAAATAGACCGGGCTTCTGAAAATCAGATTTCATGTATGTATGTATGTATGTATGTATTTATTTATTTATGTATTTACCTACTGCCTCAACACTTGCATACATTACCCAGATGTTTGGGGTCAGTTTTCTTTTCTTTTCTTTTCTTTTCTTTTCTTTTCTTTTCTTTTCTTTTCTTTTCTTTTCTTTTCTTTTCAAGTGACAATAAAAAACATTTACAATATTTAAGAATATTTCTACTTCAGATAAACGCTTGCTATTTCATCCAAAAAAAAAAAAACATTAAGCAGCACAGCTGTTTTCAACACTGATAATAATAAGTAATGTTTCTTGAGAAGCAAATCAGCATATAAGAATGATTTCTGAAGGATCATAATGACCCTAAAGACTGGAGTAATGGCTACTGAAAACGAGCTTTTCAATCTCAGGAGTAAATTACATTTGAAAATAATGAAGAAAACAGTTATTTTAATTGTAATAGTATTTCATAATATTACTGTTTTTACTGTTTTTTTGATCAAATAAACGTAGCCTTGGTGAGCATAAGAGAATTTCAAAACATTTTATCAACCTCAAACTTTTGAACGGCAGTGTAGCTTGTGTCGCTCAACCCATTCTCAATAAACCCTTGCAGGGTTAAAGCCAGTATAAACATTGTGTTTTGACTTCCCCACAGACCCTGACCTGTCCCCTGTGTGTTTATTCCCCTTCACCTCAGATCCTCTCTGAAACTTTGAGCCTCTCTAAAAAACCCTCCTTTCCTCAAACAGAAAAGGCTCAATCTCTCTATCCTACATCATTTCTGCGAACAGGATAGCCTATATGTGTCGAGCCTATAATTGAATAAATTGCAATGTCTGTCACTGCTGTTTGTTCCATTTGGGCAGACTAATTTGCCCAAGCCCTCCGCTTCAAGGCGCTGGGCTCCTTCAGTTCGCCTGAAAATGAGCCTTGTCACTCACGCCATAGCGTTTGCACAGTACATCATTACCAGATATGTTTACTGGCACCAACCTGACCAAGGACAAAGAGTAAGATGGATTGAGTGATGTTTATTATGCACTGGCCCAGGCTTTCTTTGCCATTCCTAGAGCCACAGGACATGGTAATGAGCGGCGATACAGTCAGTCCTCCTTTAGCTGGAAATTTGGGCGAAAATTATTAGGAGCCCAGCCTCAGTGTTCTTTTGTGATCATTGGCGTTCGCTCATCTCCTTTGTTTTGTTGCATTGATGGATGTCTTTCCAGGCCTCGCCAACTGAAATGTTGTCTTCTGATTGATAGCTGACATAATGAGCCGACGTATACAGTGAATGCCGGCGAGCCGTCTGATTGGTTCAAACAAACAAAGTGGCCTCTGTGAGCTGTCAGTCACTGTCACAAGACCCATCACCTGCGCTGTTGCCATGGCAATGGCTCAGAAAGGGAGACGTAAGGGAGGTTTTTTTTATGGTTAGTCCGTGACAGGTTTTCTCAAAGGCTGTGCTCAACAGATCCTCAGAGCTAACATCTGAAAACAAACCCTTTGAGTTATGTGTGTGTGTGTGTGTGTGTGTGTGTGTGTGTCTGGGATTGTGTGAGTCCATGTGTGTGTGTGTGTGTGTGTGTGTTTCTGTGGGTGTAGGATCTCTGTTTGTTTGTGTGTGTAAGCACACAATCTCAGATCTTTGAGACTTCTAACAGATTACAGGTCGCGGATGTCACGCGTGTGTCAGCGCCGGGGTGCAATGACAGGGTGAAAAAGTGCAAGCAATGGTGTCTCCATGGATGACATAAATCACCTACATGAAACGCCTGTCACCTTCCCTCTGTTAGCCATCAATCAGCCCTACACAGAGTGAGATGATGGGCTCAAGCTCTCTTACCCTCTGTCATTCTGTCTGTCTCTATATATGTCATTTCCTGACCTCTGATTGGTGTCTTCTCATCATTCTTGAGCTTTCATTCCTCCTTATCTCCTTGTTTCGATCTTTCGAGTTGGATTTCCATCTCTGCAGCCTTCAATCCGTCTTCTTTTTGGCAAATCAGCATCACTTTTATTTTCATATCTGGACTCTTTGTCAGATTGACAGACTGATAATGTTGTTCTCTTCTATAAAGTCCAGTTTTCTGTTGGTCTAAACTTGCTCTGATGGAAAGTCAAATGTCATCATTCATTCACTGTCATGTTGTCCCAAACCCGTATGACTTATTTTCTTCAGTGGAACTTAAAACGAGAATGTGTTTATCGCTTTTTTGCCTTCCATTTATGATGAATGAGTTTAAGCTTCAGAAAGACTCCGGAAACACTATGAGAGAGTCTTAAAAGTAGTTCTTCTAAAACCAATAGTTTTGTGTCAGGCTGAAACATCGGTTATTATTGGGTTTCCAGCCACATATTTTTATGCAGATTTTGAGATATTGCGTTAAAGAAATGCTGAGTGGACGCATCAAGATGCAAATAAAACCTCCAAAATGCATAATCTTGCTTGAAGATTTTTTGTTGTTGTTGTTCAGTAAAAATGCATACATTTAAAAACAACTGAAATACATTACTGAATAAATTCCTATATGTACATCAAAAAGTGACTTTGCCTTAACCTGGTTTGTCTGTGCATTTTGTCTGCACACTCTAAAATGCAAGTCATTTATTACATTTAATAATAGATTTTGTTCTCTTGAATGCATTGGATGGAAACACTGCTTTATTTGCAAATTGTTTTTCCAATATTTATGCCTTTTTGCATACAGTAAATTAGGTCGCAGCTTGAATGAAAACATTCCCCATATGATCTTTCCCTCCAGTGAGCTGAATCATTGAGATAAACCCAAGAACAAGATTAGATTTGTAAATGAATCATTCAGACCTGTCTGTTGAACTGGATCAACTGATTCATTGCAAAGATCTGACTCATTCGAAGACTAAAAATCTTTACTCATACACATTCCATAGAGCTTAAATTTTGTTCTGTTCATGACATTGAGGTATCAAATAGCTTCAGGACACTTCATATGGAATATTTTTATGTTCCTTCAATTGTGTACAGTATGTGTGTGTTTTGGCAGCCCCAGTCCTCATTCACTTCCATTATAGCCAGGATATTCACCTTTTTCCTTCAACAGAATAAAAGAAAGAGCAGGTATGAATGACACGAGGGTGAGTGAATAATGACAGAAATTTTGTTTTGGGTGATCTATCCTTTTAAACCAGACATTCAAATTCACACTCTGGTGAAAGAAAAATGGATGCTCATTGGCTATGGGAGTTTAAGCTAACTTTGTTCCCAGAACTCTTGATTTATGTTTGCTTCAGTCTTACAGAAGTTCTACCTTTGGATGCCTCAGTGGCTTTGATTATTCGTTTATTTATGAACAGATTTAGCCAAACTGGCTTTCATTCCATCTTGAGGTTTCGCAGAGGTATTAGTATCCACAGCCTGCACACAAGCAACAGTTTTCTACACAAGAAGCTCCAGATTAATTTCTTAACTGGCTGAATCCCGAACACATTGTCAATCTGGCATCAGGGCAGTTGACCTTTAGCCGCTCTGATGCACCAATGTCCTTCTCAGATCAAGAGGAAATGTCTCACACTCTGTCACCAAAAAAGTCCATCAGTGTGCAGCCTATGTGACTTAAATGAAATCTTTGCGGCTGAATAATAATGACTGGTGGCTGAGACTATGGAAGTATCTCGCAGTCTGTCAGCGCTTTTCTCTCTTCTCAAACGACAGCACGCTGTGCAGATGTGGAGGCACTGTTTGTCTTGTCGCCACGAGGTGCTGTTCCATTGACAGCATTGTTTCAGATGTGATGAAGTGTGAGCGTGGTTTTGGCAAGAAAGGCTTAACATGAAAAGTGTTGGCTTTGTTTGCTAACAGCCCCTTGAGCAAACTAGTTCAACTGTTTCTTTTTCGGTGGGAAATCTATTATTGAACATTGGAGGGGTGGTCTAACTCACTCCCTCCCACTCGTTCTTTGTTATACTCACAAAATAATAATGGGTTTTCTGTAACAATGAAAATTGTCTCTGTGTGACCATGTGTCTGTTTGTGTGTGTGTGTGTGTGTGTGTGTTTGTTCTACAGCTGGAGGCCAGAGACTTGAGATTTGAGTCACTGAAGCGGTGACACGGTCAGAGCTGTCAGTCTCTTCAGGTCGCTCTTATCTAAAAGGCTCTCGCTGTAACAAGCTTCATTACGATGCCTTATAGACAGAACTCAAACATAATTTTCTATTCGAACATACTGCATCTGATCACTTTAACTTGATTGGATTCATTTTCTTTCATGCACAGATAATGTGAAGCATGTTGTAGAGGTCAATAGTGAACAGATGCACAACGTGTTTTCCAGTTTCCAGAGGGAATTAAGATCTTCTGATCATAGTTAACAGATATGATGTATAAATGAAAGAAAGAAACTTTTGTTGAGCAAGGATTCTTTTTATTGATAAAAATCGACAGTGGAAACATTCATAATGTCACAAAAGATTTATATGCTGTTCTTTTGACCTTCCTCACAAAAATATTAAGCAGCAAATCTTTTTTTTTCAATTATGTGAGTAATAATGATAAAGAATATTTTTTGAGCATAGAAACTGACTCCCTAAAAAAGACTTGATCCTCCCTGAAGCTTGTCTGTTTGTACACTGTAACCGATTTCTGTAATTTGAACAGTATTTTACTGTAATATGTACAGTAAGATACTGTAAAATGTATATACAGTATTTTACTGTA
>JAFVLL020001849.1:0-12639 GCA_021397915.2 Tor tambroides
TCCCTTGTTCAATGTGTCATGTTCTGATTGGTTGCATTAGTCATGTGTCTTGTCCCCATTGGTTGTTCATGTCATGTGACCCTCACTGTTTACTATAAGTAGCCATGTCCTTGCCTTGTTTCTGGTCGTGTATTAATGTTGTAACCTGCTGTCGGTGAGTCTAGTTTGTTCCATGCCATGCCAAGTCTGTTCCACACCAAGCTAAGTCTGTTCCACACCAAGCCTGTTTCATGTCAAGTCTGTTCAAGTCAAGTCTTCGTTTGGATTATGTTTGTATTTTGGAAATCACCATTGTAAATAAACTGCACTTGGGTTCATCACTACGCTCACCTTCAGTGGAATCTTTACAACTGTATAATGTATATCTTAGTACCTTAAAGTTACATATAAGTACCTAAAGTGTTACATATAAGTACTCAGTGTACATAGTAGTACCTTAAAGTTACATATTTGTACCTAAAGTGTGCATTTTAGTACCTTAAAATATGTACATGAATGCTTTAAAGGTATAAGTACCTAAATGGTAAGTATTAGTACCTAAATGGTATATATTAGTATTTTAAAAGGTACATATGCAGTGTTGGGGAGAGTTACTTTTAAAAGTAATGCATTACAATATTGTGTTACTCCCTAAAAAAGTAACTAACAGCATTACTTAGTTACTTTTTATGGAAGATTACTTCTGCATTACTTTTTCTCATCTGGGCTGGGATTGCTTGTTTGTATGTAATATAAAAATGTTCTACTTTTGGCAAATGTAAAAGCCCTTTCATTGCCTCAAGCTGAAGGAAATGTAAATTCACACACAAACAAACCTTTCAGCTGTGCTGCAGTTAAGTTCATCACCCTTCAGCAATAATAAACTAGTAGTAAATACATAAACGATAATTTTGTAATTTAACATTTTTAATTATTGCAGGTTTGCATCATATTCTGAGTTTGCATTTCACTGTTTCTGTTTGAGTAAATGCATGTTCACATTCAGTCTAAAGCTACAGTAACCATGTTTACATGGCACACATGACAGACATTAAATAGGAAAACAAAGTAACTTGCGTTACTTATTTGAAAAAGTAACTCAGATATTTTCTTGTAAATTAAAAAGTCATGTATTATTTTACTAGTTAAAAAGTAAAAGTAATCTTATTACGTAACTTGCGTTACCTGTAATGCATTACCCCCAACACTGCATAAGTACCTAAAGTGTTACATATTAGCACTCATTAGTACCTACAGTGTACATATTAGTACTTTAAAGTTAGATATTTATACCTTAAGTGTGCATATTAGTATCTTAACGTGCCATATTAGTTCCTTAAAATGTACACATGGATACTTTAAAAGGTATACATTATTACCTTTTGAAACGGTAACGCTCCAGTCACAGCTTTTGTACTTTTCTTTCCTGAAAATGTCTGGTTGCTAATGTTTTCTGAGTGGTTGTTAGGTTTGTTAGCTTACACTTAGCTTTTGTGTTTTTTTTGGGTTTTTTTAAACAGTTACAGTTTTTTAGATGACATGGTTCCTAAGAAACAGTAAAATGACCTCCTTAAGATATGTTCTTTGCCGAAAGCCTCTTTAACAGACATGGGAAAATACTCTCGAAACATTGATGTCTCTTATCCTTTCTTCCAGATATTTAGCTTATCTTGTCATGCACTCCTTCAGGTGCTGCTCTACAGGGGGTATCACGACTTCAGTGTAAATCTAACCTCTCATGCATCAGTCTGGAGCTGAACGCTTTTTATTTGTTAGAAGTCTGACTTGAAGACCCTCTGGTCCTTCCCCTCCTACACAAGACTCATGACTCATTCTCTGAGCCGGAGTCGACCATCACGAAATCCCTTTCCATTCGCACTGCCTTAATTTGAATTCACAGGCGCTTACTATTTGGTGGGCTATTACATTTCCAACAGAAAGAATTTGTAAAATTCCATTTGAGTAAAACCAGGACTGTCGTCAAGGGGACCTCGTGTGAACATTCACAGCATGAAAGGAAATGTCGATTCGGGAATGCTGGGGGGAAAAAAAAAAAAAGAATCAAGTATCATCTCATTTATAAGCTTTCTCGCTCTTTTTCTTTACACGACATGTCTTTACTAAACCATGCAGCATGTTATTTACATAGAAGTCTTATCTATCCTTCTTTGACTCAAGTGTTTCATCGATTCTGGTCATGTCTGGCACAATTCTTTGGTCAGTGCATTAAGAGGTATTTGTAATGGCAGACTGACGCGTCACATGCTCTCACCCTCATCTTTTATTTAGCTTCCCGCTCTTGGTGGTGTGAAATTTATAGGCAGCAGCAAAGGACCCGAACCTCCTATAAACCTGTCACATGTTGAGCTTTGATGCAGTCACAAATTTCACTATGTCCCTTATTATTCTCTCGGTCTCGGTTTTGAACACCCATTTTCATATAAATAGTTTTTTGGTGATAGACAAATGAAGGTACAAGGTCACAGAGAATTTCTGCTGATGGTAAAGGGAGGATATTTTTTGCTGATAAACTTCTAACATGTTTTATCTGATAGAGATTCCAAGGTATATCTACAGCATGATTATTAAAGGAATGGTTCACCCCGAAATGAAAATCTGCTTAAATTTACTCACCCTCAGGCTGTCCAAGATATAGATGAGTTTGTTTCTTCATCAGATTTGGAGAAATGTAACATTACATCGCTTGCTCACCAATGGATCCTCTGTAGTGAATGGGTGCCGTCAGAATGAAAAAAAAAAAAAAATCCACCATTAAGATGCTTCTGATAAAATATAAGTCCATAATACATAATATTGCTTTCTCCAGTGATTTTTGCTTTTGATATAACTGTTTGGTAATATCAAATGTAAAAATCTCTGTATAACAGGTGTAGTTTTGTTATATTTCACACATTATGTTTTTAATGTGTGTCTTATGTACATTTCTTGTTAAAATGTGTGATTACCCCTTTAATTCACTGACCTAGTTTCTTCAATAACTCCGCCTCTTCCTTTTTAGAGTTGTTCTCAATCAAGGAGGTAAGTTTGTCTTTGAGCTCATTTTAAAATCTAACTCATCTAATTGCTCATTTTACTTGTATTTTTTAGTTGTTTAAAATGTATATTATACATTTCCACAATTGTTGGTGTATTTTGATGAAAGTTTGTATAAAAGTATATTGTGTTTCTGCCTTTAATATGGGAGCCTGTCTCTGCCTCTAAAATAAATAAATAAAAAGGTCATTGTGAAGTTATACTTGGCAATTGCAAGATTCTTTCTCATAATTGAGATTTTATATTTCGCAGTGTGACTTTATATCTCACATCTGCGGCATTAAAATCTCTTAATGTGACTTTAGATCTCCCAGTTTTTTTTATGATTGTGACTAATTTCTTGTTATTGCAACTATATATGTCACATTGAAATATACTTTTATTTACACTGAACAAAATTATAAGTGCAACACTTTTGTTTTTGCCCCCATTTTTCATGACCTGAACTCAAAGATCTAAGACTTTTTCTATGTACACAAAAGGCCTATTTCTCTCAAATATTGTTCACAAATCTGTCTAAATCTGTGTTAGGGAGCACTTCTTTGAGTTTCATCTTTGAGTTCAGGTCAAGAAAAACGGGGGCAAAAACAAAAGTGTTGCATTTATGATTTTGGATTGATCCTAAATGAGAGAGAAAAGACCAGGGTGACCACACAATCTTATCTTTTCTTGTGTTTTCATCAGCATAATAAAAGAGCCTTAAACTGACACATCTAGGAGTCTAGGAGAAATTTTTACTTTTCTTAAAGCACAAGATGCAGACTACACCCGTTATAGCGCCATACGTCATGAGAACTGCAGTAACCAATGAGGTTTTTTTCCTACTGTTTAAGATGTCAAGTACACTGAGTTTGCATCATTTGAATGGACACAAGCCAAGTTTTCAGTGAAGAGCTACTTACAGTTTAATCTGTACCTCACAAAACAATATTGAATCTCTTCAGAAGACATAAATTAACTTAAGCGTTTTGGAGCTTGGACATACTGCCTAATATCTCTCTTTGTGTTCCACCAAAGAAGGGATTGAAGAGGATCAGTAAATTATGTCAGTTTTCAAATGCACACTCAAGCACTAACTACCTTCCAAATTAAACGGGCGGTGGTGCAAGTCTTCCTTTTCCACAGCAGCTTTAATTGACACACAATGGCCCAAAGGATTAAGCTCATGCTCAAGTGTGAAAATCATCTTATTCATTAAGAAGGTGTCACTTAAATTACCTGTGAGGTGAAACACTGAGAGGCATGGTTGTTAATGGGCCTATCATTCACTCCACCATCTTTCAACATTTTGTAAATCTACTCTGCTACCAGTCAAAGCATGAAAACATCTTATGATGCATTGTTTACGTTTTGAGACGAGAGCAGTACTGATAATATAATACTGGAAATGCTTGTAAATATAGTGTATTTGTCTAGATAGATAGATAAATATACATACATATGAACTCCATGAACCATACTGTATAAGTTCATAGAGTTTGGTGAATGTACGCAACTGCACTAAATTCTTTCTTAGAATAATCCAGATTTGTTCACATTAGAATGGGAGTAGGAATAAATTCATGTTCATGAACCTTTTCTGCACACGCAAGAACAAGTAAAAGCAATTATTATGACTGAGACCCATTGTGAGGTTCAAAGACTGAATGCATTGAACCAGGAGTTCAAGAGGTTCAGTCTTTTTGAATTTGTTGGATATTTCATGGTCCAGAAATGCGGATTACATCTCGAAAAGACTTAAGAATGGCAGGTATGGGGGTTCTGCTGGAGAATTACATTGCAAGAGTTTTTTGGGTTCCTTAAATTCCATACTTTCTCATTAGAAGCTCATATCATTCCATTACAAGATCATTTTTCTGCTGATGTGTTTGGATGATTTATTCCTTGTGCTGATACAGGCTTTTCATTAAGGTTTCTGTTTTTGATAACCCTTACATGAATTGGCTTCTCACAGCACACCAAACCAAATCAAACCGTCTGCCTTAAATTATTAACCTGCATACCAATTATGCTCAGATAACTCTCAGATATTTTCTCTCATTGCTTCAAAGCCCCTGCGGTGCGAAGGGTGATTGTTTCAATATTTAGTGAAAAGTTTTCAATTATCTCAGTTACTGCACCATGGTGCATTCATTCACTTTCTTGCATAGGAATTGCAGTAGATAGATCTCACTAAATTAATAAACTGCTTTTAACATGGGTGGGACTGTAATCAGAGTGCATGGTAAGATAGCTGCATACTCTCTGCAGCATCTCTGGCCTGAATCTGTTGCCATAGTTACCCACAGGAAAACCTTCAGGGGAAATTCCTACTGTATCAGGAAATTTAACAACTGTCACTTCACTTGGAAACATGAGCCAGACCTCAAAGCCAAAGAAACTGATCTCAGATCCGTTTTTGCCTTTCATATCCAATTAAGCACAGTAATAGCAGCTGGGAGAGAGCTAAACCTAGATGAACCCAGAATACTTACTCTGAAATTTGGGAATGGAGGTTTAGCAAGGGCAAGAAAAAAGGATCAGGTTTAGATTCGCCTCTCTCGCTTTGACCTAGGCTCAATCTCAGATGGACCATTCAGGGCTGATGCATCCTGTACAATAGAAAGGCAAAAGCACACTTAAATTCCCAAGCTCTAATCTGTTTAGCTGGTTTTTGCATCATCTTGAAAACTCAGTGTGCATGTTGTTCCAAGTATGCCGGGAAACAAAGTTTATGGTGTTTACGAGGCGTCAAGTTACTACAAGCAGCAATTCTGAGAAATACCTAGTCTCTGGATTTGTAGCATCAAATCTGGGAAAAGATACTCAAGAGTTTTGTTAAACCATACTTTCTACTAGATGGGACCTGCCAGTGACAATGTTCTTCTAGAGCAGGGGTAGCCATGTTTGCTCCTAGAGAGCTATAGTCCTGCAGAGTTCAGCTCCAACCCTGGAAAAAAAAAAAAAAAAAACATCTGCCTGTAGCCTTAGTAATCCTGAAGACATTGATTGGCTAGTTCAGGTGTGTTTGATTAGGGTTGGAGCTGAACTCTGCAGGACTTTGGCTCTCTAGGCGATCGACTGTCCTGCAAAGTTTAGCTCCAACTCTAATCAAACACACCTGAAGCAACTAATTAAGGTCTTCAGGATCGCGTGAAAATTAAAGGCAGGTGTGTTTGATTAGAGTTGGCGTTGAACTTTGCAGGACAGTCGAGCGCCAGGAACAGGGTTGGGCACCCCTGCTCTAGAGCGGTGGTTTTCAATCCTGTTCCTCGGGACCCACAGCTCTGCACATTTTGCATGTCTCCCTAATTTACACACCTGATTCAGATCATTAGCTCATTAGGAAAGAGCTCCATGAACTCAAATGAGTGTGTCAGATAAGGGAGACATGCAAAATGTGCAGAGTTGTGGGTCCCGAGGAACAGGATTGAAAACCACTGCTCTAGAGGAACATGGTACGAGGAGCAGCATCTTCTTTCTAATAGCTTGACTTCTTCGATTGCCCTGCAGACAATGGGTTGTTCACCTGGTATCCCGACTCGTCGGCTGCGACATGGGGTGTGTTCCACTTTGCTTTTAGACACACACTTGCAACTACTCTAAACAATTCCAGTCGTGGGAATCCCTGCCAGTATTTTGAAGTGCGTTCCACTTTGTCAAGTGGACAAGGAAAGTTTCTATAAACAGACCCATGACCACTCAAACTAACAGAAGGACAGAGTCAACTCGTGTACACTTCAGGCAGCTCCATATACCACAATGCAACTTAATATCACATGCAATTTACTCCCATGCTTGGCACTTGTTGCTACCTTAAGATTACCTAATACAGTTATAGTTTATTGTATTGCTTTTTATTTGTTTGTGTAATTTTATACATTATTTTCCCCCAACAGCCCAAGCACATCTGTAGGCATATAGAATGGTGCATCAAGCAAATCAGCTCCATAGCAGATTCCAAGGGTTTGGAGCATTCCAGCTCAACCAGCTGCAAGGGTTTCATCGGTAATGGGATTCCCGGCTTGCTGTTTTTACTGATTTGCAAGGACACCATTGTGCTCAATATTTACCAGTAGAAGTGACAATGCTCTTTTGACTTTAGGTGCACCTTGTCTGCTTGTGCTGTATATGCTTACGGGCCTGAGCATGTTAGAAGGGCCCCTGTTTTCAGTTTCCTTCAGAAGTCTCAGGCAGTATGTCCTGAGGCAATCTAAGGCCCTAGGGCAGGATAGGATTAATGCATTGCTTCTCAAACTTGTCCTCCAGGAATGTGGTTGGGAACCACTGATCTAACAGACGTGATTCAATGAGCTGATCAGCTCATTAGTAAAGACTGCAAGACATGAATTGGGTGTGACCAGTAAGGGAGACATCCAAAATGTGTGATGGTTGGGGGTCCCTTAGACTCAGCCTCAGACGTCACACCCATGGACCATTGGCTGAAAGTCTGATGCATATGGCACACAAAATGGGAAACACTTTGCAAAACAGGAGTTTTGAAGTCATCATCTGATTATTTGAATTCTACAAGATTTCCGGAAGATGGGTGTGTCGCTTTGTTTAACGTTCAGCCTGGAAACACAGATGCCGGGATACCAAACCCCCTCATGGCAGAAGTCTTCGTGTTTATAACTGTAACAATGAACGCTTATCAGGATCAACAAAATGCTGGATTTTCAAAAGTATGTGAAATATGTAAAGTTCGGAGCATAGACTCTTTAAAATACATCCAAGAGTTTTACTCACTGGTCTGTTTTTGTGGGCATATTCCCACATCCCCAAACATAACGTGGCACAAAATGAAATGTGAATGGTTGCTTTACCTGGTTCCTTAGCCATTCAAAGCGGCCAGGGTTCCCAGACCTTTTGCCGTCAGTCTGAATATCTGGCCACACGAAACTAGGGGTCCCCAGGAAAGGGTTGAAGAAGTACTGTCCTATAGAGGTTACATTCCTGCAGACTGCAGTTCCAACCCTGTTCCAACACACCTGCCTGTTATTTTCAAGTAATCCTCATCAGCTTGATTAAGTGGATCAGGTGTGTTTGACTGTAGTTTGAGAGAAAATCTGCAAGATGGTAGCCCTCCTTAAAGCAGGGTTGACTACCCTTACCCTACAGCATTGGTGCCCAACCCTGTTCCTGGAGCCCACAACATGTCATCATCTCATTAGAAGTAACTCGAAGACCTGAAACGGGTCAGACAAATGAGACATTTAAAATGTGCAGTATTGGGGGCTTCAGGAACATGGCTGAGAATCACTGCACTAAAGTTTTTTTTTGGTCCACTGTTCCTCCCCGTCATGACGTGAAAATCTACGAGGTAAAACATTTCAGATTAGCTGTCCTAAACATCATGCTAAAAACAAACTCTGACTGGTTGTTTCACATTGGTCAGACCGCTGCTTCCAGACATGCTAGACTGAACTGATTCCAGAACAGTGATTCTGGAACAACTTCTTAACCTCAAGAGACAATGCATTGCTATTACCTTATGTAAATTTCCTATCTTTCCTGTGGTAGGAATGATTAATTGCTGCCTTACATGAAGGGCCAATGAACAAAAGAAAACACAGAGGGATAGCAGGCCGCTCTGTTTCCTTATGTCAGGCAGAGATGAAAGGCTGAGATGTCCCTAATTGTCTGGAATATGCACACAGGAAGAGATTTTAATACTTTATGGAGCTATGCATTACAGTCACAGGGAATTATGGCTGATATAATGAATTGTGCTTGAGAGTGTGTATTTCCATAAGTGTGTGTTTCCCAGAGCTCATTTGTACAGGGTGAGGAAGCATCTTAGTCATGTGCTGATTCAGAGATATCGCTCTCCATCCATGACTTAGTTTCACCTACACTATTCGTGGGAGACTTGAGGGTTTTCCCTGGTAGTTCTCAAAATCTGGTTATGCCAGACAGGGTTAGGTGTTCAGGGTTTCTAGAGTGTTTTCATGGGTCCGAAAGGAATGTTCTCGCAAGGCCAGTCCTTTCATTATTAAAGTCTTGTCCACATGGGCCTGGTCCCAAATGCCACCCTCAGTCCTTTCAGGCCTCCTCTGCGTCTGCACTTCACCGCAAGGACCACTGGGTAATAGTTCTCTGTGAAGTCCGCCACCAGTGCAGACTCTGCAAATGAGCACATCAGGGGCCGCAAAAGGTGCTCTGGAGAAATAAATTGACAGAATGTGAAGGATTTAGGCATTTAGATCAGGACCATGAATTTTATTCTGGCCAAAAACTTTGGAAATGAGACTGTTTTACTGGCTGGTGATCAAGTGCTATTTAGAGGCTGTAAATGTGAAATAGGTGCAGGGGTGTCACTAGGGTTTCCAGGGCCCCAGTACTGTTTATTTATTCGAGCCACCTTTTTTTTGTTGATACTAATTGCCTCAAAACTTTCAAAGCTTTGATTTCACAGACCTCACAAACTTCAGCAACTTATTCATCCTCGAAAATTATTACAATATCAACCAGGTACCTTTTAAATGTTTTTGTTTGTCTCAAACTCTCAGAAGTAGTTGGCAGTTTGATTGAAGCTTGCAAAGTGCTTTCCAGTGTTCGTTAATGTGCCATCTGAGACATATGGGTGGGAGTCAATTTTATTCAAGTCCATGATGTTATATAAAGGTTAGCATGTTGAATCTTACAGTGTGGTACTTCATAAAAACTTTAAAATGGAGAGTTGACAACCTTGTTGGATTGACAGACCCCCCCCCCCCCCCCAGATGATTATCTGTTTTATTTAAAGTTGGATCAATTAAATACTTTGAAAGTGAATTATATGAGGGCAGTGAAGTGTGGGGTTTTCCAATTATTGACTGTTGTAAATGAATTGATGTCTTTCAAAAGGCAACACGATAATGATTACAGTCTCAGAGTACATTCTTCTCTTCTGATTACAAAAATATGGCTCAATGAACTCCGATGAGAAACGTGAGCGTGTCCTCACATGAATGTGAACATACAGATAAAGAAAGCTATGGTGCTGTTAGTGACAGAACATGAGTGCTTTTCTCTTTACTCAGACATGGATGTTGTTTTAAGGCCTGTTGGCTTGTCATGTATTGGTTAGGTTGTGAAGACAGGGACATGGTTTTGCAATCTGTTACAAAAGGGATAAACTTTCCTTGCCCTAGTTTTGTACATAACCCAACATGTGACTAGTAGCCAAGGGTATTTCTTTTGCGGAGATCTTGACTGTAATCGCATCAAACCAACCTTGGGTCTTATTGCTGCTTTTAAGACACTGCTACTGAAAGGAACGGTCTCATAGAAAACCATCTCATCAAAGTATGTTTTGCATGTCTAATGAATGCTTTTTTTTTAATTCTGTAATAAGAGGTTTTTTAAACAAGATCAAAGTGTTCTTCGCTTACAACAACAGTCATTTAGAGCTCCTCATAAGATTTTGAAGCTTCTACTTGACTGACTTCAGACACTGTAATTAAGGGAAACTTTGAGGCAATGGTATGTTTTGCACATCGTGGGTAGTTAACTTTGGTGTACACTTTTTTTTTTTTATGGAATGAACTCACTTAGCAACTAAAATAAGCCACAAAAAGAACTAAGTGGCAACTTAATACAATTAGACAACAATGCAACAGAATTAGGACCCAACACAAAAGGAATTAAATCACAAACTAGGGCATGAACTCCTCCACTCTTGGCCAAGATCCCTGTCGGCTGTAGTAAAATATGTAGTTCACCTTTCTTAGCTCACAATAAAATACCTTTCTGATATAGACTATAATTTGCTATAGTTTTAGCACCTTTTTAAAAAAAAAAAAAAAAAAAAAAAAAACAGGTGAAGAAGCCTTTTACCCTGCACTAGGAAATAAAATATCCAAGCGTCAGCAGATCCAAGCTTCTATCCACAGGCCTACTAAATTCACGGCGCGGACACTTCTAACTGCCGGTGAGTCAGAATGCGTTTGTCGAGAGAGAAACAATGATGTGTGGGTGCTGAATCTATGTCTCTAACATATGGAAGCAAGCTTTATATTTGTGTTTCGTATTGTTTCTTGTTTCAGGAAACAGAATGTATGTTGATGTAGATAATAATGATCCATACACCTCAAGCACATCTGCATATCAGTTTATGAACAGTAAAATCTGAAGGTTTGACTCATGAATATTCATAAGGTGATTAAATGTTCTAGGAAGATTACCTAGCAATGTCAATGCAAACAAATTAATATTTATGAGCTCAGTTTTCTATATAAAGTGACATCACGACTCGACTCAACACAACACAGCAGAATAATTGGATAGAAATATCTGCAAAACCATTGAATTTATAATTAATTCACAATATTAACAGGTGCTGTGGACAAAGTTTATTTGAGTTTCAGGGATATTATAGCCAACTAAAACCATACAATATTTTTGTCAATTGAAATAAACTAAGCCTATTAAAATAAATTATATATAATATACACACACACTCTTAATGAGCTCAAATGTAAAACATTTGGTTTGTAAATAATTTGCTGCATATTTTATTTTTAATTTATTCTTTAAAACTTCCCTTTTGGGTTATTGGCGTCACATTAGTTGGCTACAATTTTTAGGCATTCACAGGTTTTAAGGGCTTTTTTGGGGGGGGGTTGTGATATATATTTGATCTTCCTACTCGTTTTTGGGACTAGGACTGGCGCCTTAGGAAATATGATTCATTACCCACAATACATTGCAAGTGGGTTGTGAGCCTGGCCACCTCCACCACAGCAAACCATGCAGGTTCATTCTTGCTTCAGGGTGGATCCAGGATCAGGATTTTCCTTTAATGCATCGCAGAACCTTTATACCGCATAACACATGTGGACCAAGCATGGGTGAAGATGCCTTGAGAGAAAAGCCTTAGGACAGCAGGAGGTTCCTTTATGGCAAGGTCTCTGATGTTACGCTCAGGTGGCCTTGTCTTTAAAATGGAAGACAAGCGTTGAGGGAAGTACAGATGCTTTTTTTTTTTTAAATAGTAATATTCCTGTAGGAGACTTGGCTGAAAATTTCCATTGAATGGAAATGTATGGAAGTACATTAAATTTAATAATGAATAAAAAAAGAAGAAGTAACTATCACGTTTGAATATCACAGTTCTGGGTTTTGTCTCACAATACAAACTTTTTTTTTTTTTCCTTGCCATTCTGAAAATTCTGGGAAAAAATGTGAAATGGATTCTTGGAATTGCAAGGGAAAAAAATCAGAATTGTGAAATTGTGAGAAGAAAAGTCTAAATTGTAAGATATAAATTCACAATTGTGAGAATAAATAGTTGCAATTGCTTTTTCATTTTTTTATTCTTTGGCGGAAATAAACCGAATCGCAAGAACTTTCAGAGAAAAACAAAAAAGTCAGAAATGTGAGACATCAACTACAATTTGTGAGATGTAAACTGAGAATTGCGATTAAATAAGTCAGAATTCTGAGTTTATATCTCGCAATTTCAACTTTATTTTCTAGGAAATTCTGTTCGGTTAACAATAATTGAAAAACTATGTATAATGACTAAAATAGTTTGTGGAATTCTTCAATACATTTGGTGGTAATTTTCATCAAATGGGGGGGTGGGGGGACTAGAAATATTCTCAGAAAAATGATTGCAGGAATCTCATTTTTCATGGGATC
>JAFVLL020001850.1:0-43972 GCA_021397915.2 Tor tambroides
TGTAAGCTCTAATCATCAAAATTAAAACAAAAAAACTTTTGAAATTTTTTACTTTACATGCAATGAATCTAAAATATATGAAAGTTTCACTTTTTGAAATAACTTACAAGAAAAAATGAACTTTTTCATGACATTCTAATTTATTGAGATGCACCTGTATAACACAAGGTATTTAATATCATATAGCATGCGCACATGCAATATAATATAATATTCAAAGTTCAAGAGGTCAATAATTAAAAGAAATTAATAATTTAAGCAAGGACATATTAAATTGATCAAAACTTACAGTACATTTATACATTTTATACAAGACACTTATAATATTACAAAAGATTTACATTTCAAATAATTGCTTTTCTTTTGAACTTTCATCTAAGTATTCTGTAAACTGTAAATGTATTACAGTTTCTACAAAAATATTAAGAGCACAACTGTTTTCAGCACTGATAATAAAAAGATATGTTTCTTGATCATCAGCATATTAAATCAGTCGATTAGAGTGATTTATGAAGGATCATGTAACTGAAGACTGGAGTTATTGCAGCTGAAAATTCAGTTTTGCAATTACGTGAATAAATTACATTAAAATAACATTTTAATTATTTTAATTTGTAATAATATTTCACAGTTTTTACTGGATTTCTAATCAAATAAATGCAGCCTAAATGAATAAGTACATACATAAATATTATTTGTTTGTTTATTTATTTATTCTAAAATAAATATTTAATATGCAGTATAAATATGTGTTAAAATATAAATTGTTTCACATATGCCATATATTACATATTAATGCTGTATTTATGCATACTGATAATTATTTTTACATTTAATTTTCATATCTCTGCTTATTATTAATGATTCTACTGGTCACTGAGCGTGTTTCCTCTTTCTCTTTAGGTTTGCGGCATATTTATAGCTAACAGATCAAAACAGGCCAAGCTAAATTTAGCCATATAATAAAGTGATGAACGTCTTTTTCTTTCAGTCTCTGGGTTTGTAACTGAACCCTAATGCCCACTCAGCAAAATCTGCAGTGTAATCTGACACCTCGGTAACCCGATACTGCTCCACATACTCAACACATGTCTGAGGAGCTCCGGACAAACTACAACCATACACCCGTCACCTCGCTAGGGTTTCGAGGTCAGATTGGACCTTGAGGATAAACACAGTGTTTGTGTCTAAAACTGGGAACAGCTTTCAGGGTTTTTAAATTTAGATCATTCCTCTCAAATGCACCCCATGCTTATGAGATCCTTGAACACTGACCAAGATTTTTCAGTGGAAGTTCTGCTGCTCTAAATTCAGTCTCTGCGCAGTGTGTTGTGTCTGTATGTGGGATATCGTGCTGAAAGGACGCTCTGTGTGTTACCTAATGAAAATAGTTGAGAATGTTGAGCATCCGTACTTTATAATGAAACCAGAGCCACTTCTCCTTACACACCGTACGAGACCACACGCTAAATATGACACTTTTATGTGCGCCATTGGCCGAGCTCCAAACTGTCTGAATGATAAGTTGGTCCCTCTAGAAGCTTTCATTTACTAAAGTGACCCAAAGAGCCTTTCAATACTTGTTTAGTGTTTTACTGCTAACATTGGACTCTCTGTTCAGTTCACCATCTGTTTAGTTAATGGAGGTGCAAAACTTTGAAAACTTTTGTCCAAGTGCAATGTGGGTGGCTCTCAGGAAGAATGAAAATCTGTTACAGTAGATTGTCATGCAATATTAAGTTGTTCTTAAAGTCAAAAAGCAGGAGATTGGTCTTTAACACAGCTGTTTCATTCATGTTAGTGGGTTTCAGTGATTTATTGATGTTAGTTTGAGAGCTGTAAGCAGCTTTGCTGTTACAATATTTGAGCTTTAAAATCCCATAAATTCTAGTGTGTTAGACAAGGCCTCTATGCAGACTCTGTTAGCTGCTTGGCAGTCTACTTTTATAAGAGCAATTTACAAGTCAAGTGCACAGAAGTGGAAAGCAGAGCAGTCAGGTACAGCAGGACCATTCAGCAGAAAGACTCAAACTTGGATCTTTTTCCACTACAGTAGTAAATCATCTGGTTTAGGTCACCTAGGAGGGAAACCATCTGGTTAACTCAGTCAATTCAATGCCTGTAACCATCAGGCATTATGCACCCTAATATAGACAAAAAAGCATCTAAATAAATATATTTTCCTTTGCTTCTAGATATTAAATATGCCTACATACGCTAACGAAATGTGCTAAAAGACTTCTTAACATTACATCTGTTTTATGCTCTCTCCTCTACCAGTATTTAATGGACAGACACGAGCTGCTGAGGAACACGAGAGCAGTTTAAGGGCCAGAGGGAGAGATGGGGTCCATGGGAAGGAGAAGAACTCTGTAGCATCAGCTAGGACCTCCACTACACACAATCTGCGACCCAACAGGGCTGTGCAAGAACAAAAACAACAGGTAAACACAAAGTTTTCTCCTAATCTTGATCTAATTTTTGCAAGAGAAAAATAAGTGTTGCTCATTCTCTAGTCAACTGCAAACCATTTAATCAGCATCTGTCAAACATCAATTGGATATCCCAGTCCCTCGAGCTGGCTTGAAGCAAAATTGACCACGTTCAGAAATTCAGATCACTATAGTATTTACAACAGTAAAGTTGCAGCTGCCTTCCTAAATGTATGACGCTGATGTGAAAGACATGTACTGTAGCTATTTCAGCGTGTTGAGCAAAAAATTGGATTTGCTCATCTGTGATGTAGGATATAGAGTACTGTGCAAAAGTCTTAGGGCACTAGTATTTTCACCAACAAAAAAATAGTTTGAAATCAGTTATTTCTATCTTTTTCTGTAGTGTGTCAGCAGGAAATATCAGTTTCCATTTCCATTTCCATTAATTGTAATAATCCAGTGAGATTTTTGTTTGCACAAGGAGTCTGACAGCAGCCAGTGCTCCACACAGAGATCTGATCTCACCATCATCCAGTTTGTCTGGAATGACATGAAGAAACAGAACAAACTGAGACAGACTAAATCCAGAAGAACTGTAGCAACGTCTCCAAGATGCTTCAAGAAACCTACCTGCAAAGCTACAGTACTGTGAAAAGTTTTAGGCACTTGGGTAAAAATGCTGTAAAGTGAGGATGCTTTCAGAAATAATGCCATAAATAGATTTTATTTATCAATTAACTTCTATTAACTAAATTAAATCAACATTTGGTGTGAGCACACTATGCATTTAAAACAGCTTTTGCCCCATGTGCACTTGTGCATAGTTTTTCAGGTAGCTTTGCAGGTAGGTCTCTTGAAGCATCTTGGAGACGTTACCATGCTTCTTCTGGATTTAGTCTGTCTCAGTTTGTTCTGTTTCTTCATGTCATTCCAGACAGACTGGATGATGGTGAGATCAGATCTCTGTGTGGAGCACTGGCTGTTGTCAGACTCCTTGTGCAAACAAAAATCTTACTGGATTATTACAATTAATGGCAAAAATAATGTTTGGAAATGTAAACTGTTATTTCCTACTGACACACTACAGCAAAAGATAGAAATAACTGACTTAAAACCATTTTTTGTTGGTGAAAATACTAGTGCCCTAAGACTTTTGCACAGTACTGTACATTGCATTTAGAAATGGCTTTTGTTAGCTCCAAACAAGAGAAAATCATTTTCAAGTTTTGACAACGAGTTTTCATTTATTCAGATGTATAAATGTTGAAGATCAAATGAATTTCAGAAAGATTCTGATTTTAAGGAGGTTTTTGAATTATTTATAACCTAAAATCCTGCTTCTTAGTAAGAACTGCTAAACCATTTTACAGTAGCATATTTCATAATCTAGACTCTATTATTACAGTGAGATTTATTTTTATATGCTGGTATTTGTTACTGTTATACACCACAATATATGCTTAGCTGCTCTGAGAGTGACCTTTACTATGAGTGAATGATGAATAATTGAAAAGCCAAAAAATGTTCCGCTATCAAAAAATACTGTGTGCCATCTTCGCACACAGCATTACCTATTAGAACATTATATTCCAGTGCACACAGTGTCATTTGCCTCCGTATTTACTGTCTGCTAATTCAGTCAGTACAGAACAGTGGGATAACAGAGACCATGTAGGACCCATTTGTGAGTGTTCATCAAAATTTCCTCCCCTTCTGCCAGAGCGTCCTATGGGCTTGCAGAGCAGCATACGGTTAGCATTACCCTATCCCTACTATCCTGCAGTAGGCCTATAGCAACACATGATGTCATCTCTCCTCCACCCAACCCCCCTCTCTCTCCACACACAGTCAAATCCAGTGGAGTGTGCAAGTACCACATACTCGGGACTGTGTCCAGTTTTTGTAAACATGAACTGTGTCTCCATGTGGTGGACCATTTGTACATCTGTTGTGGTTTCTGTCAAGAACTTTGGTTTTTCAGACAAATTAATCGTCTCCCATCCCCCATCGCATGCAGATGGAACAATCATACTACATGGCCCAGGTCACGTGCGTGAGCTCCCTAAAGAATGAAAGAACGGCTGCACTGAGCCCCCTAGTGGAAGAATATGGTCACTCTGAGAGGGAATAATTGGAGGTTGCTGTTATGCATTACATTTAAGGAAGTTGTGTTTGCTTTTTCTTGACAACAACATTCTCAGCCCTTGACTTTAAATCACATGTCATCAGTAAAAGAAGAACAAACACCAATCTCATGTTGTAGCACTGCAGAACCACAGTGTTTATGACAGGTACTACTTTAGGTGCAACAGGACTATAGTTTGTGTACTGGGTGTGTGTACTGATAGAATTGTATGAATTGAGTGTGTTGCTTTAGATAAAAGTGTCAGAAATGCAAAAATTAGGGTCAATGATATAACTTTTTTTTAGTTAATATATATATATATATATATATATATATATATATTTGTAAAGAAAAAAAAATCATTTTCCATACTCTTCTATTATTTTTAGCTAAATAATTAACATTTCAATAATAATTTAAGATCATTAAAAATATTTTAATAAAACTGCTTCACTGTTTTTGTTAATATTAGTTTATTATTAACATTTTTATTCATATTAAAAAAACATGTCTGTAAAGTCAAACTCATGTGGTGCAATCAACATGCAGAAACATTAAAAGAGCATAAAACGTGAAATTATGCCAGGACAGTCTTCGAGAGGATCCTTGAAGACTGTATGTCAAGGTCAGTAAGTCTCTTAACATATCAGATAAATTGGTAAGGCAAATTTAGTTACGGCTGTAAAATCTGGTGAGCTTCTCCAAAACAGTTATGATATTTATGAATTATTAATTGATTCATATGGATAAAAATAATTATATAAAGGGAGTTTCCTTTTTTAAAACCATATTAAACCAACATGAATTCACCTGATGAATACTAAGAACTTGTTACATGTGTTTTAAACTAGATTTAAAAACAAAACAGAAAAGTGACACATGCCGTGTTTACTTTATGTTCAGTTTTCTACAGTGTAAATAAATGAAATAACATTTCTGTCATCCCTCAGCCCTCCAAAATGAACGGAACATTGGGGGCATCTGCTGTCAGTTCTAGGAAGACGAGAGAACTCCGTAGTCCCCCGACCAAAGCTGTGAAATACCCCAAGGGCCATGTGACTTACACCAAAGCCAGACTGCTCAAAGAGGCCAAGCTCAGCCTGAGCACACACACACGCCACACCCACACACACCCTCAGCACTCCAACTCAGGAAAAGCCCAAACCAGCCTCGCCAAGATGCAAAAACAGGTGCTATCACCAGCAACCGCTGGGAGGCTGTGTGGGACGGACACTTTCCCACCCAGACGAAATGGACTGAGACAGTTAAAGAGGCAGTTGGAGTTAGATGGGGATAGTCTGACCGGAGCAGAGGTCGAGGTTAAGAGGGTCAAAGTGGAAGTGGTTCCCTTGGAGACGCGGAGTAGGAAAGCAGCTCAGGAGATGCCGGTGAGACCGCAAGTGGCAGGATCGCAACGGCCCAAAAGGGCCTCGGCGGGGAAGCTCATGTTCACCAAACAGATGCACTGTAAAGCCACCGTTCTGGACAAGAACAGCCCCATTACCTCAACACGAGACATTTTGAAGCCAGCCAACTCCCCCAAAATATCAGAGACTCTCAAAACAAGCAATTCTCTAAAGCAAGGCAATCCTTCTAATAAGACTGAGCCCCCCAACCAAGCTGAGCCTAAAGAGCGAGGCCGGCGTAGTGCGGAGGTCACGGAGGTTCCTGTTTTCTATCCCAGCACACGCGAGTTCCACGACCCGTTGACTTACATGGAGTTTGTGCAGGGGCAAGCGGAGGCGTATGGGTTGTACCGGGTTGTTCCGCCGGTGGATTGGCGTCCTGAGTGTAAGCTTAAAGAGGAGATGCGCTTCGTCTCGTACGTGCAGCATGTGCACAAGCTGGGCAGACGCTGGGGCCCGAATGTACAGCAACTGGCTTGCATCAGGAGACACCTGCGGACACAAGGCATTAATATAGAAGAGCCTCCACTTATAGGTAAGAAGTGCTGTATAGGATCCAAAACAATGTTTTGTGGACAAAATTGACAGTCAGAGACAGTGTTGGGGAGTAACTAAAAATAGCAATACTACTAACTTAGCTACATTTTTAGTGCTGTGACAAAAGCTTAGCTTTTAAAATTGTGTTGTTTTTGATCGGTAGTATGGGTAAGTCTGATTCATCATAGTCAATCTGTTTGTCTTCTCTATCAGATGTAGCCTTTGAAAGTATGATTCATTTTAGTGAATCAGTTTGTCATAAATTGTTCTCTCTCTCTCTCACGTTACATTTGAAAGTATGATTCATTTTAGTGAATCAGTTTGTTGTAAATGCATCTCTCTCTAGTATGTAGCATTTGAAAGTATGATTCCTTAAGTTATAGAGAACCAGTTTGTCCTCTCTCTCTCACAATTAGCATAGAAAAGTCTGATTCATTGCGGTGAAATACTTTTTCTTAAACACTGCTCTCATGCTAAGATTCATGCTAGTGAATCAGTTTGTCTCTCTCTTTCATATGTGGCATTGGAAAGTCTTGATTCATTCCATTCAAATCAGTTCATTATTTTGGATGAATCATTTTATAGCAAAATATTTATTAATTGCTCCTGTTCATCACTATATTTATTTTAATTTGGTTGTGTTTTTTTAACTTGTTTAACATTTTGTATGAATATACACCGTGTGCATAATTATTAGGCACGTTGATATTCTGATGATTTTTTTTTTCCAAGCACATTTTACCAATTCCAAACTACATCAATCTTAATAACTACTATTGATTTTGTATTTAATAATTTATAAGTGATATATATTTGTCCATGAAGGCTGGAAGTGAAACACTCCTTATATACAGGTGTGCAGAATTATTAGACATGTTTTCTTTTACAGATAAAATGAGCCAAAAAAGAGGTTTAAGGCCTAACTCAGACCGAAAAGTCAAAAATGATTAAATCCCCATGAGAAATATTCACAACTAATACAATACAGAAATTGCAAAGTTTAAGACATGACCACTGGACAGCAAAATGCTCACTGGGTCAGCGGGGTCAGAAAAAAACAGGTGGAGAAGAAAAGACACATGTTAACGCCAAAAGATTTAAGAATTAATGTGAAGAATTAGGTGTAAAACCATCAGGAATCATTTAGTCTCCAGTGCCACCATTTTCCAGAACTGGAACCTTCCTGGAGTCTCCAGAATTACAGGGTGTCAAGTTCTCAGAGACTTTGCTTGGGTAAAAAATCCTAAAAATGACCCTCACTTAATAAGAATAACATGCTGAAGTATTGTGAAATACATTAAGACTGATTTGTATTTGGTATAATAATTGGAATTAATTATTATAGTAGTTAGTAAGATTGATGTGGTTTGGAATTGTTAAAATGTGCTTGGAAAAAAAATATCATCAGAATATCAGCGTGCCTAATAATTATGCACGCTGTGTATATAAGTTAAATGTTGTCACCTAAACTGAGATGTTTATTCATTCCAAAACTGTCAGAAAAATATTGTTTAAATATAGTATCATCACATTAATTAAAATATTTTCCTTCTTATGAAACTGCTTCTAGTTTGACTGCAGTGTAACTACTTCAGATTATGAAGCAGAAACTACAGTTTCAAAGGAGCTTTCCTAATACTGGTCATAGGTCCAGCATAATTTTATATTCATAGCCATTGCATCAAGTTCTCTGTTAAATCCAGGCTATGTTGTCTTTAGTTGAAGTAAATTAGATTAATGTGTTAACTCAGACAATAAGTGTTAATAGGTTGATACATAGAATTTCTTCTATCTTCACTTCCATGCTGCGCAGCTACATTTTAAGTGCGTATCTATTGGTCATTGACCTGACCTGTTCAGTTTGGACAGATTAACGAGCTCATGCTAGCAAAGGCAGCTTCCTTTGACGAGATTACTCAGTGCATCTAGAGCCAAGACAGATAGACGGCTCAGTCTGGTCTCTTGTTGACTGAATGAGGAAAATCATCTAGGCGATGCCAGACAGAGCTGCTGCCTTCTTGCCAACCTCAAATCCTTCTTTAGTTTCAGTGTGCCACTCAAACAGTGACATGGCTGGCACTAATGCGAGCCGTTTGAAAGCCTGTGACTAATGGGGTATGTGCGCACACATTTAGAGATAAAAGTGAAGCGAAATTGAAGAAGCAGCCATTTGCAAACAGCCAGCGTGGTGATTCATTTGTCTCTTTTTTGCTTCCTTTTAGGGGGCTGTGAGCTGGACCTGGCCAGATTCTTCCAGATCCTCAATGAAATGGGGGGAATGCAGCAGGTGACAGACCTGAAGACGTGGGGCCGTCTCGCCGATCTACTGGGCATCCCGCGCTCAGCTCAAGATCGGCTGGCCAAGCTCCAGGAGGCATACTGCCAGTACCTGCTCTCCTTTGACTCCCTGTCCCCAGCCCAGAGGGCCCAGCTGGAGAAGGAAGTGCTGGCAGAGAAAGAGGCCCTGGAGAGAAGAAGTGGGCCCCTAGAGGGCCAGGGAGACATATCCCAGCATGCCGCTTTGCTGCTTCCACGGTGTGAGCCCAAAAATGGGCTGGTGAACGGAGCGTTACACCGTAGCGGAGCGCGTGAGCACCTCAGAGAGCTGGACCCCACGGCGAAGACCACCCGGCCGAGAAGACTAGAGAAGAGAGGGGAGGATGAAGGGGTGATAAATGAACATCACAAGTGCATACACAGAGTATGTTTGCTTTACTTTTTGGATACATAATTCTATTTATGAACATAGTTTTTTTTAAAGGGGTGGTTGATTAAAGAATTTCACTTTTTTAACTTTAGTTAGTGTGTAATGTTGCTGTTTGAGTATAAACAATATCTGCAAAGATACGACACTGAAAGTTCATTGCAAACGGAGATATTGTCTTTTAAAATTATGGCAGTTTAATGCCTACAAAAATGGCTCGTATGGACTACAACGAGCTACTTCCTAGGTTGGTGACATCACAAACCCTGAAATTTACATAAACCCCGCCCCCAGAAACATGCAACAAAGGGGGCGAGGCCATGTTGCGCTGCTTTAGAGAAGAGGAAGAGTTGTTGCCATACCTTCAAAACTAGGGGTGCACGAAAAAAAATCTATTCGTAAATGAATCGCAATTCTGTCTTCTAACGATTCTCGTGTTGCCCCGCTCTTCATCTCTCTCTCTCTCATTCAGATCATCAGCTCGTCAGCTCCATCAATGGACTGTGTTCCAATTATACACTTTAGAATTATAGACAGACAGATATGTCTGTTAATGTATTAAATGTATGTATAGCTGTATTAAAGCTTTAATCAGGATAAAACCGTATATTAGAAGCTAACATAAGCAGTAGCATTTACAAATAACAGCGTATCTAAAAGTATAAGACAACAACAAACAAAAAACATACCATTCTGAAACATCCTGTAAGAGCTGTGCTTGCACAGGTTCTGTGCGATCCTCTTCACTAATATTCTCCGGGACTCAATCGGGCTCAAATTGATAAGCAGTATTGACCAGAGCGCATTCTGAGGCGAGGGGCGTGATGTTTCTGGACTTCACTAGGCGGTTTAGCAAATCACAACACACTTGGCCAGCTAACCAATCTGAGCCCATTGTGTATTTTTGAGGGAGGGGCTTCATAAAACCAGGAAATCATTAGAGCGTTCATAGGAGAAGGGACAGAGCGGTGTAGAATAAAGGTAAATGTGAAAAATGTTTTTTTTTTTTTTAAACTAAGCATTAACACGTTAGACTGCACCCCATAATCAATTCTAGAAAAAAAGCAGTCAATCACCCCTTTAAGCATCAGTCTTTGGTGTGGATGCTCATTGTTTGTCTGTCTTTCTCAGGGAAAGTCGTTCTCGTTGACAACATTTTACAGGGCAGCCAGGAACACTATGAACATGTGCTTCAGCAAAGAGCCAGACACTGCTGAAGTTGAGGTACATCTTCATGTTGACAAGCTGTTTTCTTCATGTTCTCTTTGATGTGCAGGAATAAGTGATGTTGTTTTAGTCATGTTCACTATCATGTCTTTTAACTGTTGCTGCAGAGGGAGTACTGGAGACTGGTTGAGGAAAAGGAATGCCATGTTGCTGTGCACTGTGGGAGGGTTGACACAAAGACTCATGGGAGTGGATTTCCTGTGGGAAAGTCTGAGCCATTTGCAAAGTTAGGGTTTTAAAAAACATTTTGCATTAAAGGGATAGTTTACCCAAAAGTGAACATTTTGATACTGTAATCATTTACTCACCCTCCATTTGTTCCAAACCTGTATGGGTTTCTTTAGTCTGCAAAACACAAAAGAAAATATTTTGAAGACTATGGAAGTCAGAGGCTACCATCAACTGTTTGGTGACCAAAATATCTTGTTTTGCTGAAAGAAACTCATACAGATTTGGAACAAATTGATGGTGAATAGATGATGACAGAGTTTTCATTTTTGGGTGAACTATCCTTTAAGTTTGTGTTAACATTATTTAATGCATCAATTACTAACATTTTTTTAATATTTACATTATATTTTTTATAAATATTATATTTCATAGAAATATATGATGTAGGCCTATGTTTATTTTTCATTGTTCATGTTAGTTCATAATATATTATATAATGTCACCTGTAAAAACTAGATGCTATAATGTAAGGCCGTATTAAGTGAATTTAGGCATCTCAATGTACATTATGAAAAATGATTATTCATTTTACATGTGCGTGAAAGATTGATTATTCATTTTACGTGTGCGTGAAAGATTTCCGCACACAGATTTCGCAACGGTTCAAGTTGGTCATGCAGATTCACCACGCTGACCAACAAGAAGCTGCTTGCGTTGACTGTGACTCTTGTGTGAGCTGTTTTGTACATCACTACACTGTTGACAACAGACAATGGACCTTTTTGCCTCTGGAATTTCTCGAATGTGACTTAAGAATTATGAGTGTTTTTAAAGATCAACTTAAAAACATAGGAAATGAGCAAAAAATCCAATACTGGCTGATATATTGCACAGCCCTAGTAAAAAGTATGTGCAAATTAACCTTATTATTGATATTTATAAATACCAATTATAGTGCTTTACCAGTATATACAACCTTATTGTAAAGTGTTACCTGTAGAAGATAAACAAAATGTGCATAAAATATTGACAGACTCTGCAAACTCTAATTGGTTTGTTTTGTTCCCAAGGCATGGATGGAATCTTACTGTCCTTCCCAACAACTCAGGATCCATCTTACGTCATCTTGGTGCTGTGCCAGGTAATGTTTTCTGAAAAACAAAACTTTAATGCATACAACAAAACATCTTGATGATGAAGAGTTCAATTCTATTCCCATACCAGAACCTTTAGAATGATGTGTATATTTAATCTTCCTGCGAAGCTGTCGAATCTGTGCAGCAGTAAGTGTTCAGTACATCTGTTTGTCTTTGCATGAAGGAGTGACCATCCCCTGGCTGAACATAGGCATGGTCTTTTCTACCTCATGCTGGTGTCGGGACCAGAACAGCCTTCCGTATATCGATTACCTACACACTGGTGCTGACTGCATTTGGTAAGAGCTTAAAGAGTTTATTATCAAACATTACAGCTGGCTTAAATTGAACCCAAATGGCACGTTCCCTAATAAATGTGTCTCTCTCATCCTCAGGTACTGTATTCCAGCTGAAGAGAAATCAAAACTTGACAAAGTAGTACACACACTGCTACAGGCTAACGGCACTCCAGGGCTGGAGATGCTAGAGAGGAACATTATGGTGAGAGAGAAACAATGACTTCTGCACCACTTTTCTCTTAAAGGGACAGCTTACCTAAAAATAAACATTTTGTCATAATTTACTCCCCTCAGGTTGTTGTTTCACTTTATTAACATATTAACTTGTGGGGACGTGATAATATGTCGTGGCCATGCAATGTGAAGTCGTGGCCTCAAGATGCTATTTTGAGGGTACGACATCCATTTCTTGTGGCCACGATTTCTTATGTTGAGGGAACGACATATTTTTCTCGCGGCCACGAGTTTAAACAAACCTGCGTGACCATAGCAACTTGGGATTACTAGAAATGGATAAAACATTTTTATCCATACCACAGTCTTGTAAATCCATTAACTGATTGTGTCTTTTAATTTAATATTTGTATATTATTATTATCATCATATTAACTGGTTAGGGCTATATTTTTATATTTATTGTGTATCGCATTACCTAATTAACGTTTTGTATAATTATGCTAGTATTTGCTACATATATTTTGCAATACTGTAAACGCCTGACAATTATGCCAATAAAGTTTTGACTTCATGATTGTATTTTTATTTTATGTACTTTATGTAACATTTATTCATGATAAACTTCATTCGAATGCTGGCTACATCGAGCGCAATACAGTCTGGTAGCCTAGGCCTATGGTTAATATAATAATTTAATAATGTAATAATTTCTATACTACTTTCTTAATTCAAAATAAAATATATTTAATAAATCCATCTCTGATAATCCCCGGGTTACTACGGTCACGCAGGTTTGTTTACGCATTAAACTCGAGGCCACAAGAAATGGATTGAAACACTGAGACTTTTAATAATATCTTCTTTTGTGTTCCACAGAAAACGAACAGCAAAATTGTCCATTTTTGGTGACTGTCCCTTTAAATGTACTGTCTTTCTGCAATGAAAAGGAGAATGTGGTTTGATGTGATGTTATTTTTCATTTGACTTTTGTCTCTTCATCCTCATGACAGATTTCTCCAGAGGTGCTCCGTCGAAAGGGGGTGAAAGTGTACCGGACTGTCCAACAGAGTGGTCAGTTCATGGTATGTTTCCCTGGGACATTTGTGTCTAAGGTGTGTTGTGGCTACAGTGTCTCAGAGACAGTGCACTTCGCCAACCCCCAGTGGATGAAACTGGGCTACGAGGCAGCTAAGGTGAGAGACTCGCCGCGAGTGAGGTTTTGGCTATCTTCTGTGGGAGTATGGTGCTTTCACACTTGTGTGTCGTGTTTGCTTTGCAGGACCTTAAACGGCGTCGTGTAGAGGAGCCTTTCTCCACAGAGAAACTGCTCTACCAGATCACTACATGTGAACGGGACAACAAGCAGCTCATGAATGCAGTCTCCAGTCTCATCAGAGATCTCAGGTCTGTATAGTTGTATCGTTTTAAATGGTATATACAATATACATTTTTCATACTACACATTATAACACAGGAAACTTGCACTTGAGTCTGACAACAGCCAGTGCTCCACACAGAGATCAGATCTCAGCATCATCCAGTCTGTCTGGAATGACATGAAGAAACAGAACAACCTGAGACAGACTAAATCCAGAAGAACTGTGGCAATGTCTCCAAGATGCTTCAAGAAAGCTTCAAGCTTTGTGTTTAAAGCAGCTTTTGCCCTAGGTGCACTTGCACGTAGTTTTTCAGGTTGCTTTGCAGGTAGGTTTCTTGAAGACGTTACCACAGTTCTTCTGGATTTAGTCTGTCTCAGTTTGTTCTGTTTCTTCATGTCATTCCAGACAGACTGGATGATGATCAGATCAGATCTCTGTGGAGCACTGGCTGTTGTGCAAACAAAAATCTCACTGGATTATTACAATTAATAACAAAATAAATGCTTGGAAATGTAAACTGATATTTCCTGCTGACACACTACAGCAAAAGATAGAAATAACTGACTTAAAACTGACTTTTTTAGCTGGTGAAGAAAACACTAGTGTTCTAATAATTTTGGCCACCACTGTATTAAGCAGCATTATTAAATTAGTAGTGTTTTTAAAGGTTAATAATTTTCAGATACAGAAAATATTCTGATATTTTCCAAATCAGGGTAAAATTCCTGTTCCGTACTTTTTCAGGGATGCAGAGATTAGCGAGCGCAGGGATCTGTTCGAGGCCGGGCTCCGTCTGTCTGCGCGCTACGGCACACACTGCGAGTCTCAAGCAGACAAGAAGAAGCAGCAGCGCTCGAGATTTACAGAAGACACCGCTGACAGACGCTGCCAAGTGTGTCAGCATCTGTGTTACGTCTCCATGGTAAATTTACAATATTACACATCACTTTATCTTATACCTTACACAGAGGGGTCTGTCTTCCTATGCTATAATATGTCATATAACTCGTCTTTAACAGGTTGTTCACGAGAGTGACAATGTGGTTTTCTGTCTGGAATGTGCTCTTCGATACATCCAGAAGCGCAGGTCCCCCCGTGGCCTCAAGATGATGTTTCGTTACACTGAGGTAATTAGTGTTTATAAAAGCTGGGAGTAGCACTAAATTGTCTGCTTTTTTTGTCTAAATCAAATCAGAAACTAAAATCAAATTATAACTAAATATAAACTAAATGTTTTGCTTCATTATACACTACCATTAAAAAGTCTGGAGTCAGTAAGATTTTTTTTTAATGTTTTTGAAAGAAGTCTCTTATGCTCATCAAGGCTGCATTTATTTGATTAAAAATGCAATAAAAGGAGTAATATTATGAAATACGATTGCAATTTTCAGCAGCCATTACTTCAGTTTTCAATGTCACATGATCCTTCACACATCATTCTAATATGTTGATTTGATGCTCAAGTAGCGTTTCTTATAAGGAACAGCTTTTATTTGAAATACAAGTCTTTAATGTCACTTTTGCTCAATTTGATGCATCCTCGCTGAATAAAAGTATTAATTTCTTTCAAAAAAAAAAAAAAATTGAAACTAAATGGAGACTATTTTGAATGATAGTGTAGTTGCTCATTTCATTGATTTTTATGTTTTGACTACTTTGCTCTCATCATAAAAGGAATGTCGCTTTTATACAGAACATTATAATGTTGTGATGTATAAATTCATTTGTAGCATTTAAAATGACTTTAGTTGTAGTGTTTTCATTTTTAATTGATTTCATTAATCAACATAGTATTGAATTTGAATATGGGTCAGAATCATTGGATTCCTAGTTTATTGTTTGTTACATTATTATTTTAAATTATTGTTATATTATTATGTTAAATTCAGCAAGTGGCAAGAAAAGTATAGAAAATAAAAATGTAAAACTGTGTTTTTTTTTTTTTGGAATTATAATGAATAACAAGGTTAAAAATCTATTTTCTAACTGATCCTTTAGTCACACCGGAAGGTCAAATGGAGCGTTGAGCATATTGTATTAATTGCAGCATTTTGCTGTATAATTCACATTATGAATATAATATGATATTCCTCTTTACAATCAGTCTAAATATGTAACTTCAAGCATCCCACCCTATTTTTCGGTAGGAGCAGATCAACAGTCTGGTGAATCGAGTGTGTGGCAGAGCATTGGAGAAGGGTGGAGTGAAGCAGAAAGCCGTCGGCCCCAGCAAGACACCAGCAAAACGAAGCCCCAGAAACAAGAGCTCCGCCCTGGTCCCCCTCTCCAGCGCCGCCTCGAATAACACCGGCCGCTCCTAACCAGACCAGACAGACCATCAGCGACATTCCTCCGGGTCTCCTTTTATATCAGGTGTTCCTAATACTTGTGTACAAACACTCTTCAATACTCTTTGTACCTACTGTATAATATATCAATACAACAAGCTGTTATATTGCACTTTTGTATTACAGATCCGTGTAGTTACTGGCTGGTTAGTCCAATATATTGAATGTACGGAAGTTAAATGTTACATCGCATTTCACGTCAAATATAAGGGGGCGAATACACAATTGTTTGGGACACCTGACATAAGGCTATTGGGTCTCATCCAACAAGCACGAAACCTTTTGCACTAGTATTGAGATTGGTTTTTAGATGAGTATTTTCGGGTTGTTTTAGCATTAAATCGAGTATAGATATGCGTATACATAGATATAAATATATCCTATACTATTCCTATCATTTGTGTTTAACTGGTGCTGTAGTGACACTTTTCTCCATCACCCTTACGGCCTGTTTGTCTCTTGGGCTCACGTTTATTACGTCTTAAAGCTGTCAGGAACAAGAATGAACATGCGTGATTACAGCCCACACATCAAACGCTGCATGTATCGTAGTTACTGGCATTTCGATTCTCCAGCTCCAAAAAAATAAAGAAAGAAAAAAAATTGCGGGCTTGACACTTTCACATAGATCTAACATGTGAAGGAGCTTGTGAATGTTTCTGCCGGCACCGATTAGAGATTTCCTTTGCGAATTCCCACTTGGAGATCTCAAGGCCTTGTGTGAGTACACTAGGAACGCCCCTCTTTTAAAAGCACATTTTGAGGCCTTTTGATAAACATCTTTGGAGTACAAATAACAAGTTTGTTGCTGAGGGCAGTTTGTGCTTGTTTTTAAAGTTACTATGTCAACTGTAAATGCAGTTTCCCTTTTATCCCACAAACTTTTGTCCCCCTGACTTTAGATTTGTAATTGGTTACCAGTGTTTCGTTTTCCCGTTAACAATTAAATCTTTCTTTCATTTTCAAAGAATATTATTGCGAAATACAAAAAAAATCCCCAAATATGTTTCTATGCCAGTAAATGTTAAATTGAGCCTTTGAGTTCGGGTCTCTAGGGGTTTGGATGAGAAGGTCCAGATGAAGAAAAAGCCTTACTTCTACATTGGTTTCTTCGTCAATATAAATTAGATGTTGACAGGGTTGCTACAAAAACATACAAAAAAATAAGTGCTGCTTAAATCACTGAGAAGTATGTCATAGTGGTGATCCCTAGTTTTTTAGCTTTAATTTTTTTATTCAAAAGGAAAAGTCTTTTACCCAAAAGTAAACTATCATGTAGGCCTAGCTACCCATTGCACTGACTGTATCAAAGTCTTGTAATCAAACATGGTAGTCGCCCCTTTCCAAATGACTGACTTGTATTTAAGGTTTAAAAAAACTGAACGGTGTTTCCAAAATGTGGTTGTATACTTTTTATGGCCTTAAAATGTTTGTTTTTTTCTTTTTGTTATCCTTTTCACCATATTTTATACAGTAATACTCCTGATCCTTGTACTGTTAATTTATATGCACTGTTATTCAGTCCTCCAGTCCAGTGGAGATCTTTTTTTTTTTTTTTTTTTTACATTTTAGGTTTGTATATTTTTTGGGGGGTTTTAATAAATCACTTGTCAATCCTTCCAAAAATGTACTGGCCTCATTGTTTTATGGAGCTGCACAGAGTATTTTTGATTTTATGGACAAAATTACAATTCTACATTATTTTGTGTCAAACATAAAACACTACAAATGTAAAACAAAATTAATAATTTTAAAATGCTAGAAGTCAATTTAGGTATCACAACATTATAATGTACAGTATGAAAAATGTCTATTCAAAAGATTACATTTAACAATGTTAAGTTAATAGTGTTTTTAAAGATGAACTTTGAATGTTGGGTAATGGCCAATGCAATCTAAAAACGGAAAACAAGCATGTACAATTAAATAGCCGGTATCTGTTGATAACAGATCTAAAATAATACAACTGTTCATTGTTAGTTCATGTTAGCGCAGCTACATTAATATTACCGGCTGTTGATTTTAATATTTTGTATATATTTACATCAACTGACACCCCCGCCTCCCCCCAAAAAAGTTCATTTTAACTAATGTTAGCAAATGAAACCTAGTTGTTAAGAGTGTTTTTTTTTTATATATATATATTTTTTTTTAATATTTAACATTTTTATTTTGATTTCAGTATTTTTAATTCGGCAAGCATGCATTCATTTGATGAAAAGTGCCAGTAATTTTAAAGTGTTACAAAAGTTTTTGAACTTTCCATTTATCAAAAAAAAAAAATCAATGTTTAATGGGTTTCACAAAAAGTAGCACAACTGTTTTCAATACTAAGAAATGTTTCTTGAGCACCAAATCAACATTTTTATTTTTAATTGTAATAAACCAGGTGAAAAAAGTGCACTTCCATAATATACTTTAAGTGCTCTATTTTCGCAAACTAATTTTGTACTTTAAATGATTCTTTAGTACTTAAGATAAACTTAAGATCATCTAAGTGTACTCAACTGTGCTATTTTGGGACACCATGAATATGAACTAAAATGCGCTTTAACATACTATCTCATTTAAAAAATGTATTTACTTACCATTTGTAGTACACTTGAACCTATCTTTCATACACTAGTACACTCAAGTGTACTACAAGTGGTGACTAAATACATTTTAAATACAGAGATAGTATGTTAAAAGCACATTCCCCATAAATATGTGACTTAGATGATCTTAAGTTTATCTTAAGAAGTACTAAAGACTCATTTTTAGTATATTAAGTACAAAATTAGAACGCAAAAATAGAGCACTTAAAGCATATTATGGAAGTGTACTTTTCTTCACCTAGGAATTTATCACAATATAACAGTTATACTGCATTGTGGATCAAAAAAATGTAGCCTTGGTGAGCATGAGACTATCAAAAACCCCAAAATTTTCATACATCCCTTGTTCTTGAAGTCATTTCTTATCAAAACCCATGCAGTCAGATTTGACTCTTCCTTTTAAACCCCCATTCTCGCTGCCTTCATTTCACTGCAGTTACCGTGATAACTCCGTATTCTTCCCCAGAGGTAACAGGGTTTGAGAGCAACAGCTTGCTGTACGGGGAGCCTGTAAATTCTGTAACCACAGATGGTCTAAATGTTCCCAGCTATTTTTATATCAGACTCTCTGTGAAATCGTCGGTGGAAGATATTTGCCTTAGATCACTATGATATGAAATATCAGTCCTAGACTGAGACTGTCTTTGAAGCCCCTCTTATTTCAAGGTATATTTATTTTATTTCAGTCTTTCAATCGGCTCAATGTCATATGCAAAAAAAATGAGCTCCGCATTACAAATTCATGCAACATACATCAGTGATATTAGCGGGAACACTGTAAAATGTTTATTATTATATAATTTGGATGCAATAGGTAATACGAAGAATTGTGTTATACACCGATTTGTTTTTTTGTATTGGAAAAGAATAAAACAAAAATCACAGTGCTAAGTGTCAGAAAGAGGTGTTCTCTAGGCTGAGCACGAACAGCGTTCTATAAGGCTCCAAAATCATCTCAAAGTGTCGCATTAAGCCACGAAGAAACATCTGGCCGGTCTTCAGCACTCCTTCTGTCTGGGCCTTGATGTAAAACAGGTTTTCATCTAGAAACCAACTTAAACGAGTGCGCTTGCCATCCGTGGCCACTAGGGGGCCTGTGTGTCGCTGTCGTCTGAGCTTTTGAGCAGCTCAGTTTCTGGGAGGCCCATGAGGGCTGTGTCAGCATGTACCTCCTCCTCATCTGACTGCACCAGTGGAGAGTCTCCGCTACAGCTTTCCTCGCTGGCATCCTCTTCATCCGGACCCTCGGTCACACCGCTGATGGTGTCCGTGCAGGAGGATGAGACGGAGGAGACGGTGAGCCGTAGCTCTGTCTGTGAGGGCACCTTCAGGCTGATCTCTGAGGGGGACAAGCCAGGCTCCAGAGCCGGACCACCTGCTGAACAGATAGAACAAGGTTAAATTGTGTCATGCCATCTATTTCAGAATATTAATTAGTCCTGAAGTGCAGTTGCAGCCTTGAATACTTGCATGCTATGAGAGACACGGTAAGAGTCTAATGTGTTCAGTCATTCTACTCATTCCTGCACTCAGACACAAATCTGCGCACTTTTTGAATTTTCTGAGTATCTGAAGTATTTAGTTGAATGATAAAACTAGTTGAGGATGGAGTAAAAATCAGTACTATATCACTTCAGTTTCACATGATCCTTCAGATATCATTCTAATATGCTGATTTGGTGCTCAAGAAACACTTCTTGTGCTGCTTAATATTTTTGTGGAAAATGTAATTCAAAATGATGAATATAAAAATTTTTAGGTATCATTTTTGGAAAATTATAAATGTCTTTACTGTCACTTTTGATCAATTTTATTAGTGCTGGAATAAGTAGAATGACTGAACATAACCCTTCTGACAGCAAATAATCTGCGGAATGGCATTAAGTGGAAAAGTGGAATGGCACTAAATATGGTAAAACTTGTTGAGGACAGAGTAAAGATCAGTGCTACTCTTTTATTGGCAGCTGCAAACAGCTATATTTCCCAGAAATTAAAAAAATATGAACAACGCTGTTAAATCTTTAGCAAATCTCAAAATGAATGTTATTTTTCATAACATTATAATGTGCTACAACAACTGATTTTGGTTTTAGTGTTTAATATTTAATTTATTTGGACAAACTAGAATAGAACTTTAATATTAGTGTATTCTAATCGTGAGAGGTGAGGAAACTCTTAAATTCTGATCAGACAGCTCAAACTGAAATGGATCTGCAAAAAGTCCTATGTTAAAACATTTACAAATGTGGTTTGAGTCAGGTATGTCATAAAATCTAATTATGCTAGTGTGAACAAGTCCAAATACATCCAAACAAATTCAGGTTTTGTTCTATAAGTTTTTGGTTTGTTTCTTCCCACAAGCCATCTCTATTATGAACACTTAACACTCTCCAATAAAGACTCCATAGTACATCAATTCTACTGAGTGCAATATGTTCTATATATACATTTTTTGTTACATTTTCTATTTATACACCTGCACAAACAACATATCTCTGCACCACCACTGTCCTATTTTTCCCATGTAAATAACAACTTGTACATATAATTGTGTAAACTGTTTTTATCATGGATTTCCAGTACCACATCAAATTCCTTGTGTGTGAGCAAACTTTGCCAATAAAACTGATTCTGATTTTGCACATTAGTTATATTTGTGTTTGTTCTATAATAAATGTGGGGGAAAAAAACAACTAACATACATGAAATCAAGTTTCATTAAAAACAAAGCCCAACCTGTGTCAGGAGATTGAGAGCTGCTCTCTTCCCCTACGGAGCTGAGGAAGACATCGAGAGCCTCATGATCGGACACATCCGTGAGATCCATTTGTTCCAGTAGGTCAACATTCACCTCCATTGAGGACATACTACCTATTGGATCTGCCCCAGAGAAAGAAATAAACCTTTCACTTTGTGAACTCAAACACCAAACCAACTGTTCGCTTCAAAACCTACAGAACAGCAGGTTTAGTTCAGGAATACACAAGCAAATTTCACAACGCAATACAGTGAATAGATTGACACACGAACGGAGGAGCCTAGGACAAAGAAGGTATCTTGAAGAATGAGGGATGCAGGGGAAAGCATAGAGTACCTCACACATCAGGGCAGCATTAAGGCAGCAGAGAGGAAAGAGAAGACCATCAGTTTAGCATCAACATCCTTTCACAAGCGCTTTAACCTCCCATTTAACATAGTAACAGTAAGTTTAAATATTCATGAAGGGACGGACACAGCCTTGAGCAGCACATCATATAGAGTGGCTGTGATTTAAACTATTTTGCTGTTATTTTCTGAAGTTTACTAAGAAAACCAGAACAATCGCATTTTGACTTCTAAAACACTGTTTACTGTCATATGTTTGCAACTAGACACTAAACACATAAGACACTACACAAGGAGAGTAAAAATGGAAAGAAAAAAGGGTTGTTAAGAGCATTACGAATCATTTTCAGACATTTGAACAAGTATGTGCAGAAGTGGTCCTTCAAAAATGAGAAACTGACCTCTCCTGTCGTTGATCTGGAGGTATCCTGTGGAGAGGTACTGCTCCATGTCTTGCTGAAATGCCTCTTCAAAGTACTTCTGCCGCTCCTTTAGCTTGACCTGCTGCACATGCTCCGTCTCCAGCACTTTCTGGGCATGTTCTGCATCGAGCTCCGCTAAAGAGAGACATAAAACACCAAGTAGGTTACAAAATGACAGAGAGAGAGAGAGATGGGGGATGGAAGCACAAAATGAACTAGAAAAGGGAAGTGGATTAACCTTCAGAGAAATGATACAGAAACATGCTTACAGCAATTAAATAGTATTTAAATTAACATAATTAATTTAAAAATAATTGTTTTCTATTTTAATATCATTTAAAATGTAATTTATTCCTGTGATGGAAAAGCTGAATTTTTATCAGCCATTACTCCAGTCTTCAATGTCACATGATCTTTCAGAAATCCTTTAGATTTGATGCTCAAGAAACATTTCTTATCATATTATCATAGTTGAAGCTGGTTGTGCCGTTTAATTTTTTTTTGGAAACTGATTTTTTCAAGATTCTTTCATGAAGAGAAAATTCAAAATAACATTTATTTGAAATATTATTTATTTATAACAATGTAAAAGTCTTTGATCAACCACTTTTGATCAATTTAAAGCATCCTTACTAAATAAAATATCAAATTCTTAAAAAAAAAAAAAAAAAAAAAAAATACTGACCCCAAACTTTTGAATAGTAGTGTTCTTGTATAATTTTTGTTTTTTTTTTTCCGGCCTGTCAGTAACCCCAGATAACACATGACGAATGCGTGTGTGTAGCTATGCTATCATCATTCAAAGCCTGTCTTTTTTTTTTTTTTTTTTTTTTTTTTTTTTTTTTTTTTAGATATTTATTTATTTTTTTTTAACATTAATTCATTAGTGTGTAATTTTAATATACCCTTTTATTTAACCACTGACAGACAAGACCAGGGGACAGAGAAAACAAGAGAGAAAGAAAAAAAACAAAAAACAAGCAAACAAACAAACAAAAAAATTATAATGATAATAACAAAATAATAATAATATTAATAATAAAAAAAATAAATAAAATAAATAAAAAAAATAAAAAAAAGGACTTAGAAAACAAAACAAAAAATGTGTGGAGAAAGTCAACAGAGAAGGGGGAGAGAGACACACCAAAAAGAAAAAATAAAATAAAATAAAAAACAAAACAAAAAAAAAACAGACAATTTGCTTCGATACCTGCTGACAAAAAGAGAAAACAACAGAAGACACAACATCAGAGAAACTGCAGCAGCAACAACCAACATCTGTATGAATCACAATAAATTCTAAATGTTAAATGTTATTGAGAGCAGCACGCATAACTAATATTACAAAATTAGTTTTGAAGCAACAGCAGTCTGTGTCTGTGAGCACCTGTTTTTTCACCAATGTGAATGCTTGAATGTACACCTGTGTGTGTGACGCGGTTGTGTTCATAAGGGTTCCTCCATGTAAATGTATAATAGTGTGTGTGGGAACATAGCCCCATCCGCAATGCATGAAGCAGGCAGAAGGAGCCTGGGCCCCAAACATCCGGAGGCCCCCAGGGCACGGGACCCCAGGGAGAACCACCGCAGGGACCCAGCGGCTCCCACCCAGAAAAGGGCAGAGGAGGCCCGAAGAGTGGGTCCTCCGACAGCCACGAGGTAGACGCCCCAGGGTGCCGTGGCGGCAAGCCCGCAGGCTCCGCCGGCAGCCGACCACACCAGGGCAGACCGGCCCTGGGCCCGGAGAGATCAGGCCCCCACCGGCAACTTGAGGCTGAAAAAGCTAGAAGCCAGCAGAGATCCAGGCCCGGCTGTAGCGACCGCCGAGTGGGCCAGCGCACACCAGGCATCCTGCCCCGGCGCAGAGGCCTTAGCAGCACCGGCGGCATCACTCCACCGGCAGGGCATGGTAATAGGGTGGGGTCGACTGAGATGAGTGAGGTGGAGTCTAAGGCCCGACCTGACACATAGACGTAGATGAACAAGCACACATATACACAAGCATGCGTTCCCACCCTCCTTGCGTAAACGAATATTCCACCCTCGCCCCCACATGTAGACACACAAAAATGGACCACAGTACACACTCACACTCTATGCGCACACTATACTCCTGGATCCAGGCACCACCACCCCCAGAGGGGTAATCAGCGCGATCCGGGCTGAACCCCTTCGCTCCGGGCGTGGGGACAGGAAGACTACCCCGGTCCCCGCAGCAGCAGAGGGGGCCACCAGCCCAGACCCCGACCGGGCGGCCAGCTCATCTCACAGCCCCAGCCCGGACAGAGAACAGAGAACAGGGTGTGAGAAAAAAGACCCCCTTCTTCCTCACCCGCTCAAATGTAGTGTTGGTGTGTTGTTCTAAGGTGCTTTAAAACAGGTGCTTTAAAACAGGGAGGGCACCTCCACAAACTTGTGTCAGCTCGTCCCCTCCCTAGAGCCCTCAATGTCTATGTGCAACTTAAAATTGAGAAGTGGGCACTGGCACCAGAGGGAAGGCTGAATGAACAGACCGCCCTCCGGATGCCATTCAGTGTGCCCACCCCCAAGGCCCTATATGTATGTGTCAGGTTGTAATGTTTTTACTGTATTTCTAATCAAATGAATGCAGATTTTGGTGAGCAAAATCTAAATTACACCAAACTTGCCCGGTAGTTTATTTCTAATTACACGTTAATTATTTAATAATTATAGTAGATTACTCAGCTTATTTGAAGGGCTCTACATGCATGAAATGGATTTATAATTGCCTTTGACGTCACAGATCAGGATATCTGCTAATGAAAGGACTGGGACTGTTCTTAATACCCTATGAATATAGCTACTTTTTTCTAGTTAATGCGTTTGAACTTCAAGTGATTGGCTCAAAAACAAAAAAACAGAGCCACCATGAGCTCCTACGCCATCTGAGCAAGTGCCATTGAGATGAATGGGAATGCTAATGAATAGCTTCCTCCTCCTTGAATGATTCCATGTCCACAAGAACTAAATCATGGATATGGCATGAAAGAACTAAATCTGCGGGGATAAGCTGTGCCTTTCGTCACATTTTCCGTTGCGTGTGTGTGACAGCTAATGATAGATGACGGCACGGGATGAGCCCCAGGCGCTCTGATCACACTTGTCACATCCTCCAAACACGTTCCTCAGGAAAGAAGGAAACATGTTAAGAACGTTTGTGAGGGCCAATGCACAGAAAACCACAGCTGAGACTTCAACAACACAGTGTCATAATCTACTCGCTGTGAAATTTCACTGATGACAATTTTCATAAAATCTCCATCAATCTTCCATTAGGAAAATGGAGCATGAAACAAATATTAGCGTGCTGATCAAAGATTAGGCATCTTGAAGCCAATCAGTGGAGCATCTGGCAGCGGATGGTAATGCAGGTTCAGCCCTAAGGCCAGACAGGTTAATGACTCATTCTAATGAGCTGACCTTCCTCCACACACAGAACAAAACCCCAGAATCCAGCAACAGGAAGAGGAAGCAGAGAGAAGAATGTGCAAACACTGTCTTCTGGACTGACAGATCATTCAACACATGGATGGTTCAGTATCAGTCATCTGTCCAACTGCACTCAATTAGAATGGACAATGAGTTTGCATGAGTAGATCCTTTTCTTACTGTATTTCTTAAACCTAAAGGTTCTTTGTGTCAGAAACACATAGTAAAAAACCTTCACACTCCCACAAATCAGGAGCTACACTGTGGGGATGAAATCATCTTAAAGGTATTCTTAAAGGTTCAACTTTGTGTGTGCATTGTAGCCACAAGTTTGCACAGCAGCTCTGCAGTTTTAGCAGTGTCTTCTAGACCAGACCCCACCACAACCACCTCGAGAAGTCAAGCAAAAAACACGTACACAGAAAACATTGCATCACAATCAAATACTAAATGTTCCTTTAATTGATCTTAAAATTCATATCAATTCATACCTAGTTATGTTGTGATGAAATCTAATATATATAACATTCAATGGGTTAAACTGCTCAAATAATTCAAGTGAGAAAATATGAAAAAATATGAAAAAAACATACATGCTGTATGTGTTAAACTAATGACAGAAAGGCATAATTAAGCATAATCTTTACTATCAACTAATAATATAATTACGTTATAACAATTTTTTTTTAACAATTCTGTCACATAAACATTAAAAAATTACATCTTGGCCCAACAATGGGATTGATTTCATGTTATTTGTATGTTAAGCATTCATTCCACTGTAATATATTTCTCATTACAGCTAATGACGTCAGTGCTCTCTAATGAATGTTGAATCTCTGAGATAACTTTGAGATTGTACTGCTTGAGCCACCTAGAGGTTGCAGATCTACAACTCATTCATTTAAACCCCAATTTACAAGTCAAAATTGAAGCATGAAGGCATACAAGTTAAGCAAACAGCACTGTGGCTCTTAAAAACATCACATTGCAGCGATGATCTCTACACACAGCACAGCAGAAATAACCCCAACTTGAAGTTAATAACTACAACAACTTGCTATTGATGACCAGAAGGTTTCTATAAAGTCTTTTATAAAAGTTTAATTCTATGCACTGCATAGGCTTGCATTATGATGGCTGGTACTGAAAAGGCATAAAGAGACAAAAGCCACTGTAGGCATCCTAATCTGTGCTGAAATTCCATTACTAAAGCCAGCCAAACCCAAAGATGACAAACAATGACTGCAAACCACCAATTCAGATCTCTTGACATACCGCCAGAACTGTGATACATTGGCACATCGAATTAACCTTACAAAAAAGAGTGCCTGGAAACCTACAAGAATCTCTCATGCTGCTGTCCAGAGTTCCCGACGTGGACATTTTGTATTTCTCCTTGAAGAGTGCGGATGAGCTGAAAGCAGGACCGATACGCCAGAGACTGCAGTTCAAGTCAATCTGAAGAACGGCTAAATGAACATCTTATATTCTGCTGCAGGTTTTATTCCATGAGCAGCTCTTCTATGGCCAGGAATGCTGAGGCATTGCCTGCTCAGGGACACAGAGCTAGAGATGCAGCTGGAGTGAGGAGGAAAGCAGGGAACGTACCATTCATAAACCTGTAGGGGTGAGGGTCTGTAGAAAAGTGAGTTTCATGTCAAATATTTGCCTTCATCGCTTTGTGATCTGGGACTAATCTGCCGATCTTATACTGTATACTACACTCAACCACACTTATGATTGATGGTACAATTAGAGAACATAACGTCAGTATTAGTATGAACAATCATTAGTTAGTCAGTGCCAAAAAAACACTGCAATCTGACAAAGAAGCACATTCACTCTGAAACTCCAGTTAACGATCAATCTATTAAAGCTGCATTTTACACTGCAAAGCACAGCTCCCTTGCTCACAGACAGGAAACATGAATTAATAGAAACATATATAATCATTTTAAAAGCTAAATAAATAAATAATCAAGTATAAGGTGTGAAGTCTTGAGCACACTGCCCACACAAAAGACGAGCCAATCTCAAGCAACACCACCTACGTACCAATGGAAGTGTTATAAACAGTCTTTACCACTTTCTCAGTGACAAAGACAAGGATGTAAAATAAATGTAAAAATCTGTCTAAGCTCAGATGACCTGAATTTTCTGTAAATAAAGGACATGGATAAGTGAACAATGATGCACATTCGCCTCAAGACAATTTCTTTTTAGTTCAACATCTCTAACTGATACCTCGCGGAGCTATGATGATAGAAGCGATTGTTATTTATACTGGACTGTAGGTATGAACAGATGGAGCAGGCAGCCTCCCCTTGGAGGTCAGTGTGGAATTAATGGCATCATGAGACCAAATAAAGACAGCAGCGGCCACTCACTAGAGCAGTTTTGCCCTCCCTGAGGTTAATTAGTGTCGCCTGGGTAATTACTACACAGTTCTTCTCAATGTTGAGCACTAAATCAGCTTCATGCGGTAAATAAAAGTGCTAAATAATATGCTAAAAAAAAAAAAAAAAACTGTGAACTATTTATGCCTAGTAAGCCTACACTTCCACCAAATAAGAAACCATTGTAGACTCTCTGACTGTTCTTCTTTCTACCTTTAAATCAAAATCAAAGAGTCACCGACTCATTCCTTTTACTAAACTAGTTATACTTCATATTCATATACTTCTTATGTATATAAGATCTCTATAATTAACGAGTCTAAGAAATTATAAAATGTGACCCTGGACCACAAAACCAGTTTTAAGTCGCTGGGGTATATTTGTAGCAATAGCCAACAATACATTGTATGGGTCAAAATTATCAATTTTTCTTTTATGCCAAAAATCATTAGGATATTAAGTAAAGATCATGTTCCATGAAGATATTTTGTAAATTTCTTACCATCTTACCATAAATATATCAAAACTTAATTTTTGATTAGTAATATGCATTGCATAAGAACTTCATTTGGACAACTTTAAAGGCAGTTTTCTCAATATTGCCATTACTCCAGTCCTCAGTGTCACATTATCCTACAGCAGTGATTCTCAAATCTCTCCATGAAGTACCCCTAGCACTGCACATTTTGTATGTCTCCCTATATCTGACACACCCACTTCAGGTCTTGCAGTATCCACTAATGAGCTGATGAGTTGAATCAGGTGTGATAGATGAGGGAGACATACAAAATGTGCAGGGCTGGGGGTACTCCAGGACAGGTTTGAGAATCTGACACACCCACTTCAGGTCTTGCAGTATCCACTAATGAGCTGATGAGTTGAATCAGGTGTGATAGATGAGGGAGACATACAAAATGTGCAGGGCTGGGGGTACTCCAGGACAGGTTTGAGAACCACTGTCTTACAGAAATCACTCTAATATGCTAATTTGGTGCTTAAATATTTAATTTTATTATTAGCAATGTTATCAACAACCATGCTGCCATTTTTTGTGGAATCCATGATCTGTTTCTTTACATTTATTCTTTGAAGAATATAAAGTTCAAAAGAATACGATTTGAAATTTTCTTGTAACAATGTTAAAGTTTTACTGTCACTTCTGATCAATTTGATGCATCCTTGTTGGAAAAAATTATTATCTACACTACTATTAGCTGTGGAGGTTGGCAGGTTATGCTTTTTGGGATTTAAAAAATATTTCTTACCTTTGAAAGACTCAAGCTCTTTCCTAGAAAACAAATAAAGCGGGGTTACATTAATGTATACATCTATAGCCAACTACATAGCACACGATCCCACCAGATGTCAAATGAAGTCAGCCCCATTTAAAACAGGCCCAGATTCCTGAGATAAAGAGGCTGCAGCATTTCACTGGCACTGACAACTTTTGCATCTGTGTGTTTGTACTAATGAATACCCACACGCAGAAGGAGAAGGCCACTGAGAACTGAGCCCAGCTGCTTTCCAACTCACTGGGCAAAGCTAGAGATGTATGATTTAGCTGCAGGCTGAAACAGTAAGAGCACGCAGCATCAAAAGAACCACAGATGCCTGTAAGATTACACAATACACATACATGCTTTCCTTTAGCCCATATTTTGTTTGTGGTTTTCACAGAGTACAGGGATATTCGGGTGTTTTCAATGAAACTTATATCTGCATGTGGTTATTCACTGCTTCTGTGCAAACCTTCAAAAAACACCGTGTGCAGTAGCATTGTAATGATGAACAATCTAAACAGCAGGTGTCATATTGCTTGTTCCACAGACTCTTAATCAATACAGATGCTCTAATATGTCCTCAACATTGCCAAAAGGACACGCTATGTTCTGTTCTTTCATTAAGTTAAAGGGGCAAACCCTTGATAGACGGATCCTTTGTGTTCTGCAGTTATTGTGATTTAATAGACATGAAGGGCACATCAAACTGTCTGGGGCTTTATTTAAGAGCAAATAAACACTGTTTTTACCTTTTTTTCTTCTTATAGTTTTCCAGCTGCAGGATCTGAAAGTGCTTGAAGCGCTGATGCTCACATTGAGCACACAAATCCTCGAGATACAGCAGTCGACTCTCCATCTCCTCAAAATCAGCCTCCAGATGAGCTGTGCAAAAGCATGAAACAGTAATAAGGTTTATGTAATAAAGAAAATAATATGTACAGTATAAAAATGCCAAAGCCCCTATGAATGTGTCCATCCTATCAAACTGGAACAATATACTATTACTACCAGCTAATGAGTTCTACAGTTCTGATTTAGGATGCAAGGTATGGTGACATCTTGTCATTTCCATTGCGATAAGTACATTTCGTCTGTATAGTCAGTAATACTCATTACATTTCAGACTAAATAGTGGATGATGATTGACATAAAGGCAAATTGTTTGGTGTCAGAGTGAGTTTGCACAGAGGCATGACATCATACAGCTACATAACACCACCAAGTGGCAACACTAAAAATTGCCCTTGATATAAATTCATTAGAATTTACAGTTCTCTCTGAATTTGAGCTCTGAAACCTCTGACGGAATGTGATATGTCTTATCTGCTTAGATTGGAAAGAAGGTGGAAGAGATGAGGTATTTACACTTGATCACTTCATGCGTATAAATAAAGCAGCAAACCAACTGAACAAGCATGCAAATTCCATTTACATTCAGAAGTTCACTTCTTGCATTTCCTGCATTAAACAGTACAGTACAGTTTTATTAACCAAGGATGCATTCAATTGATTAAAAGTTACGACAAAGACATTTATAATGTTACAAATGATTTCTATTTCCAATAAATGCTGTTCTTTTGAATCTTCTATTCATGAAAGAGTCTAGAAAAATGCATCACAGTTGTACTAACTACAGGTAGCCTACCTACAGTACTACAAAGAAAACTTCTTTTGTCTAAAACTCTACAAAAGAAAACACAGCAAAAAGAGCTTATAACAAATGAACGATCAGAGCAACCACTAGACATTATCTGGCTATTGTTTAGTCTCTGGCTACACAATACACTTTGTAAGGGAGCCAAGTCTGAAGATTAATGCCTGAAGCCAAAAGGTGCAATGTTACAGCATGAACAACAGCGACTGACATCAGCAGATGGAGCGCCACAGGAATCACTCTCATTACCGCCCTGTATCACAGTTACACACAGAGTGTGAAGCTTTGTGAGCAGACAAATGCTTTGCAAAGGCAGTCAAGGTGATTTTATTTCTCTACTGTCACAGTAAAAGCTCCATTTAAGGCCAGATGAGAAGTACAATACGCATTGATGTCATGTAAAAAGTAGTTTATATAACTTTATTTCAAGTTTTCTGAACTGATCATAGATTTGTATGAGGAACATGTGGAAATTTAGGTCATTATTCACTGATAATCCTTCCTTTCACAGCAGCTCATGTTATATTATATTCAAATTTGGCAAGACAAGAAGTCTCACCGATACGTGAGGTGATAGTCTCCAAGTCCGAGAGGAAAGCAGGGACCTGCTGCAGCTGTTCCTGCAGCTCCAGCACTGCTCCTCGTCTCTTCTCCCAGTGTGCACACAGCATCACGATGTCCCCATCCACCGTCTGACAGACAGAGACAAGCACAGAGTTTCGTTACCATAGTTACAACACCACAAAACCTCAACTGTACAGAGTTAGATGTGTGAACTTACTTCCCCTGCCTTAGCACACTCTTTAGCCCGTTTATGAAGAGCCACCCAAGTGTCTTCATATCTGGTGAAGGCAAAGGCCATACATTCCAAAACATGGTTATGAATACATTTATCAACTTCTGGTATTTATGAAAATATTCCCTTGTCTCTTTAAATGGATTCCACCGCATTGACATTTTTTGTTGACATTTGTTGAAAAATGTAAAGTAACTTACCGACTGAGCAACTCGACTCCAGCAGAATATTGTGGAAAGTATTCATCTCTTCTGGGAGAATATATACAAAATATTTAAATAAAAGAATATATACATATAAAATAAATATAAAATATAATATTAAAAACATAATAAAATATCAAAGATGAGACATACAATTTTGGTGTTTGCATTTTATACATAGAAAGCATATTAAACGTAAGTAAAGTGTCAAATATTTCAGGGTAACATATATATTTATGTTAAAATGAAACAACATAATATTCTGACCTGTAATTATTAAACTAAAAAAAAAGTGAACAGACTAAATTATATTACATATTAAAACTTCTTGCTGACAAATTAGTAAAACTTAGTGGTTTGAAGGATCATAGAAAAAAATCGTAAAGATTTAACATTACAATTAATTAGTTTCGGGGACTGCACTGTGATCCTTTTATAGAGTATTTTAATGTCATTTAATGATTCCTGCTCTAAATATGACTGAAGAGATTTTTTGTTACATTAACTATTGTTATATTGCATTTTAGTGGGTGTCTTCTGTAAATCATGATAAACATGTATGATAGTCATATTTAAAAAATTTTGCTCAGGAAAAAAAAACCATGACATCAAAGCTGTAATAAACTTTTTTTATGTTATATTATATTATAATATACATTGAGAGGTTTTAAACTTGCTATAGAAGTTTACCTTTGTTTCTTCTTCACTTTCGACTCCTTGGATTTGTCGCTTAGGGTCTTGATTCTGAAAAGTTTTAAATAGACAGTAAACATCTAATTAATACGCCAAAGTACAAAACTACTATATTGTATTTGTGTTCGATTACTTAAATATGTTTAAGTGTTTTCGGTTTATTACTGCACCCATTTATTAATGCACCCAGTGTCATTTGGAAACATTTCCGTTTCCACCGTGTTAAAATGAAAAAATGTTTTATATGAGAAAACTGTCATAAAACACAGAAATACTGTCTCGCCCATCACATGACGGTCAGCTGAAAGTTATTAGTACAATTCCAGATTGCAGATGTTAGCATGCGGCTAACTTGACAACACTGAACATCTCGAATGGGTCCCTCGTCCCATGAAAATACATTATTTAACACACTTTATTTTTATACCCATTATTTATATTTGTTTTGTGAATATCTAAGACAAAAACAAACTACACACTTTGCTGTAAGTGAGACGATTAGCAAGCTAATTAGCTAGCATACACTTCTCGGATCTCCGCTGAATAGTGGACACCCTCGTGAGGAAGCCAAAGCAGAAGTTGTGTCAATATTGTGTAATACCTGTACAGGTTCTAAAGGTCACCTAATTTTGCTACCTCAACATCTTATTAAGACTCTGGAGAGTATGAAAGCAGCCAGCTGGTAAATACATACCCTGATGTGAAGTCCTGCTGCACCGTTTGCAGTCTCTCTTTGAAATTCTCAAACATGCTGCTTTAATCCTTCTACACAGGCTTGATGGATGACATTTAGATTAGATCTGTGTTTGCTTACAGTTTTTCACGAGGGCTTCAGTCATCCTTTGTCAGATGGCAATGTCCTAATGTCCCGTTGTGGGCTTTGCTCCGTCGGACAATGTCTGCAGGACTAGTTGGCTTATTCATGCAGCCACTGTTTGTCTTCTCAATGATCAATAGTGAATTTGGGTCATTATATTATTAGCACACCGAGTTTGTCTGAAATTAAAATTGTTATAATTCCTCGTTGTCTGTCGGACAGCTGTACTAACGTGAGCCCTTCCTGTACTAGTTAAACACACGCCCCCTAACTGAGAGTGAAAGTGACTGAAGGGTCGTTCTGCGATTCTCTAATTCATTTGAGTGAATCGGTTCAGTATACATTTCGTTTCAATGAACCGGTTCAATATATTTATATGAATCTATGTGTCCATATTGTTGTTCAGTTGTTTAAATATTATGTGTATTCAAATTTGAGCTTTATGTTTTTAAAGTGTGTCTGTGCTATGGCATTTTTAATACTATGTGATGATTCAGTATTCTGAGTGTAAAGTAACTGTAGTTAAAATTCAGTTGTTTCAATCGTAAAATTCATTATTTAAAATTCAGTTGTTTGTAAATGTAATGTAATAAATTGGCAAGACCTGTGAAATAACACAATTTCGTTTCTCCTTGTACAGAAATGTTTGAATATGACGACGAGCGTGGAACAAACTCTTTGCGAATCAGTTCGATCGAGTCATTAAAAAGAACCTGTTTAAAAGAATGATTCGCGAATCGGACATCAGATAACGGAGAGGCGGATCCTTGAGTTGGAGCAGGGCTTCATAAACCTGCCCTAGCTGGTTTTCCAATGGGGTACGAGCAAGCCTCGTGAGCCACGGGACCGTCTCTCCGCTATCCTGGACTGTGTGTGAAAGAACAACTGCATTCACCATGTTATGCCACATAACTCGTCCGGACTCGGTGGTTCTGGAAGTGGAAGTGGACCCAAAAGCAAATGGAGAAGACATTCTCAATAAGGTGCGCGTCGGGAATTCACGTTTCAAGTTTCAATTTCAAGTTTAGGTTGTTAAATTTATCTAAATATTTCTTAATTATCACATGCTCATTAGCATCATATACAAGACAGCTAATGTAATGTATGATCATGAATGTCATGAAAAATTACTGCATAGAACACAAAAGTTTGTAATTTTTATCTGTTGTTTTAAAATAATGACTTGTATTATTTTAAATAATTAATTTTTATATTAAACTTATTTTAACATGAATGAATTTGCTACATTTTTGACTTTCTGCAAGAAGTTCACTATTATAACTCTACACATAAAGATATGTAAGAACCCATACTCATTCTTTTGTATATTTTTTTTATGCATCAGCAGTTTACTTTGAAAGCAGGTATTCTCTCATACCACATTACCACTTCAAAAGTTCCTCTTATGTAATATGTCTTGTCTTTCTAAAGGAAGAGGGGTGCTAAGAGCCCAAGTCCTAGCATTCTTCAGATGAAAGCATATATAGCCTACCTATGCATCCAAAAAATGACCATTTAGTGTTATTGTATTTAATTCACAGATATGTCTGAAAATGGGAATCGTCGAGGTAGATTATTTTGGACTTCAGTTCACCGGTACAAAAGGAGAGATTTTATGGGTGAATCTCAGAAACAGGATTTCTCAACAAGTGGACTGCCTGTCTCCCTGCAGACTGAGGCTGCGAGTCAAGTTCTTTGTTGAGCCACATCTAATCCTGCAAGAGCAAACCAGGTGAAACTCTACCAAAGTGAATATAAGATGTAATATTTTTATCTTATTGCTCATAGTTTTCATAGTTTTTCCATTATTGCAATAAAACAGGATCTGTCTGTTGCTGCAGTCTTTGAGGTTTCACATTTTTGCTCAGCTTGGAGAACTTGAGGCAGGTGGATGAGAGTTCTGTTTTTTTTTTTTTTTGTAGTTTTTTTCGTGAGCGCAAACAGGAAGCAGCTGCTTAAAGTGACAGCGTATTTTAAAATGCCGTATGCTTCGGCGGTTCTGTTGTTTTGTGCTCTTAACTTTGACCCACATCTCCATGCATCTATTCATATGATGTCTTTCTTTTACCTCTGTGGCAGGGAGTTACCTGTGTACATGTTTGCTCTTGAAACTGGTACTCTTTCAGTTAGGGAGTGCCTCATGTAGGCCTGCTGAGGTAAATAATATTCCTCTGGAGGCTTTGAAGGGGCATCTGTGTGTGCATGTTCAAATCTTTACAAATGTTCCCTGAAGTTCAATAAAATTAGGCCTAAGCCTTTTGTGGGATGCTTCAGAATACAGTGCTAGTACAGTGTGTTCCCAACTAGAGTCTAGTGGAGCTGTTCGGTCACGTCTGATGAGGGCTGTTGGTGGGGGTGGGGAGTTGTCAGTATGTCTGATTCTGAGTTGAAACGCACTGTAATGTGATTCTCCCTGTTGCATAATCTTATACAATGGCGGGACAAAATCCAGCTCCCTCTCCGTCAGCCTTTGTTATTCTTTCTCAGCCTTTAAATGCATGATTATGTCAACAGATTACTTATTATAGTGCAGGCTGTGGACTTCATTGTCTTATGTTAAAATGCATATTGGCTTAATAGGCTACTTGTCTTTATGTGATGCAGTACATGTATCAAAGTATATTGTACATATGTTAGTTGGCAATAGGTTTGATCTACATTGTTGAAAAGTTTGTAAATATATTATACTATCTCTTCCCTGTTTTCACATGTACAAGTGATTTATGTCAAGTTATAGAAATATGTGCCAGAAGTCACAAGTCTGCTTCGGTTACTAAAGTTCACTGGGTTTAGGCTGCTGAGTAAACCTGGCTTCAAGCCAGCTCATTTTTAGATTATATCAGTGGGCTGTCAGTGTATGAACATTTCTGAGAGATACAACTACTTAACTTTTATAATTTTAAAAATACAAAAAAACAAAAACTTTAAACATTAATGCTGTTGTAACACACTGGCTCTCACTAAACCCTGTAAAGTCTGACATATGAAAAAAATAGTGAATAGAATAGTTTACGGAAACTTTAGACAAAATATAAAAGATAATATAAATATAAATATCAGATGTCACTCTGTATCTCCCAGTAATATGTCTTAGTAAGATGATATTTAAATCCTTAGTTTTATGACCAAAGCTCTGTAGTGCAATGCAATAAACAAACAAACATTCCTCAAAAAATGTACAAATAAACATTCCTCAAAAGCCTGTTGTATCATAATTGATACATATATTTTAACACACACAAAAAAATATATATATAGATAATCACATAAACCGAAGTTGCATCAGTCCAGTAAATGTTCATCTTGAAATTTTAATAACAATATAAAAGTTATTCTTACATTTATTTTATAAAAATCATCAAAGATTTTACAGCAAAAAATTGTGTATCACAACCAGAAGGGGACATTTTTAGAATTCTACAGAAAGACTTTCCATGAAAGTATTAACTATCAGGCAGAAAGCAGCAAGCATGGATTAGTTTGTGTACAACACGTTTTTCACGTTTTGATCATGTTGCTCATTTAGAGGCCTTAGAAATTCACATATCAAATATGATACAATAGCCTTTATGCTTATGAAGTAGAGTTATGAAGGTTTTCTTTTCCCTTAGGGCACTAAAGTTTGTACTGATGATTCAGCACATTTCAGTAAGAAGCTGAAGCTTGCTTTATGATTATGTCCATGTTTATAGGGTTTCAACCAATCTGGCCTTTTTTCTTTTTTCTCACATTTTTCTGTTTCTGTATTCCATACACAACATCATCCATTTACCATATGAAAATAATTTAGAAAAAAATAATAAACACTGGTGTGTAAGTATACAGACCTGACTAATGCACTTCTTGTTCCTAATTAAATAGACTTCACCTTCTTGTTATGAACTATGGATTTATTCCGTGTTTCCATGTATTTTCTGTTGTTTTGCAGACATTTGTTTCTGATGCACGTGAAAGAAGAGCTTTTCAATGGAAGCTTGCGATTAGACATGGAGCAGGCGATTGAGCTCTGTGCACTACTGGCTCAGGCAGAGTTTGGAGATTACAGCCATAACACAGCCAACTACTGCTACTCCCAGATCTACGGTCAAGACCCCAGCCATGACAGCATCAACAAGTAAGTGTGTATTCTCAGTCAGAATAACATCTGTCCCTTCTAAATAACACTAAAGTAATTCTTCCTCTCAATGCTGCAGAAAGAAAGTGACAGAGACAGTTTTGTGGAATAACAGTGGTGTTTTTATAGTATTTTTTTGAGGCATAAGTCACTGGAGGGTGTTAGTCAGGCTTCAGCGGAATATCAAGCCCTGCAGCTGGTTTCCTCCCTCAACTACTATGGCGTCGAGTGGCACTCCTCGCGTGACTCTGAGGGACAGGAGCTGCTCATCGGGGTTGGACCAGAGGGCCTGTTTGTCTGCAAAACAGATTTCACTCCTATCGAAAGGTGCATATGTATGACAAGAAAAACAAGAAACATTGTTAAACACCAGGTCATTCAGAGATTTAAAATAAATGTCTATAACATCACCTCTTTATTTTGTCTTTCAGAATCATTTACCCAGTCATTCAAATGGCCACTCAGTCTGGAAGGAATGTGTATGTGACCATTACAAAAGACAGTGGGGACAGTGTGGTTCTTCTTTTTAAGTTCATCAGTCCCAGTGCCGCCAATGGACTATATCGGGCTATCACGGAAATCCATGCCTTCTACAGGTGAATATTGTTATGATTCTACCAAACGTACTTTAGTAAAGAGATTTCAGAAGAGAAAACTATTTTACAACCAGGGCTGCGTTTCCCAAAAGCATCTTAAGCTTAAGTACATCGTAGACCCATTGAAACCAATGAAGCTACAATCAACTTAGGCTTACGATGCATTTGGGAAACGCAGCCCAGGGCTGTAATAGTTTAGAATTTTTAATTTAGTTTTTATTTTAAATTTGTCTGACTTTGTTGGTTTTCACTGTTAGTTTTAGGTTCATTTTTTAAAAGTTTATTCTAGTTTTATTTTATTTAGCATTTTCTTTTTAATATATATATATATATATATATATTATATTTGGTTGCTGATTTTTATTTCAGTCAACAAAAAATGTTTTCATTTAATTTTCATTTTAGTTTTTAAGTTAAGTTAAGTTTTGAATTTTTAACAAACTCATTTTGATGTAAAGATTAGTAGATTTTCTAGGTTGTGTATGTTCACAACACTTACAATACAGAAACTTTACGGGCTCCATTAGTGATCAATACATTAAACATATAAACCATACAAAGCAATTAAAAACTATTTAATACCACAATTTGAACTTAACTCTTCAGGTGTGACACTGTAACAAGCTCGGTGAAGATGCAATATAGCCGTGACTTGAAGGGTCACCTGGCTTCCCTCTTCCTCAACGAAAGCATTGACCTTGGTAAAAGGTACATCTTTGACATCCAGCGCACATCCAAAGAAGTGTATGACCGTGCACGACGAGCCCTGTTCAATGCAGGGATGGCTGTGACTGGATGTGGGAGCCCGAGAGACGATTGCAGTCTCTCTCCACTGAGACAGACAAAAGTTGAAAGGGAGGAACAGACGTGCGTCGGCTGCAGAGAAACTTGCGTTCTGAAGGAGAAGCTCCAAAGGCTACAAGAGGCCCTGACCTGCTCTCTGTGCTGCGAACAGGCAATCAATGCTGCGTTCTGTCCTTGTGGACACATGTTCTGCTGCTATAACTGCGCCAGCCAACTTCAGGTGATTATTGCATAATTACTACAAGATTAGTGCCATGTAGGACTATATATAAAACATGTATGTATTTAACTTACTATAATAAACAATATGTACTTAAGTCAAATTCTATCCATGCAGGCTGTGCTAAAGATGACTGTATATATATATATATATATATATATATATATATGTGTGTGTGTGTGTGTGTGTGTGTTTGTGTATATTTGTGTTATATATATATAAAATATTACATATAATATTGTACAATATTATGGTATTTTCTTGTGAAAAACGTTCAACATATTCAACACTAATGACAAATAAAAGAAAGTGATTTTTTTTTTTCTCATGCTTAGCAATCATCTAAATTGACCAGTTAAGTTAATGATTAAGAGACCTTACACTCTTAGGTTTACATAACCTCTGGTTACCCTCCTAACATATTTCTCGACGTGCTGTCAGCCATTAGCGGCTGAAGATCTTGATAATCAGACATTTCTCGTTACGCAGCAGTCTTGTGACCTTTTGAATTTCACCCTCTGACATCACAGAAGTCTTATATCAGTTCAGTGGTGCATGACTGTATAGTTAAAACTGGCACATCGCATAACTGCATAATTAACATGAACAATAAAGAAAATATAGAGGTTTAAATAATATGTTTGTGTGTTAAAATTAATGATATTTTCCCTTCTTTCCTCTCTTATCAGTGCTGTCCAGTGTGCCGTTCAGATGTGGACCGTGTTCAGCTTGTCTATTTACCCACCTGTGCCAGTCTACTTGGTCTGGCAGAGGCAAAAACCACCACCTTCAGTGTGTCCAGAGGGACTGCCGTCTCAGAGGATTGTGGCGATAAAGAAAATACCTGCCAGATGTAGGATGAATAACATCTGCACACCATACATGGACACCATGAGACTATTTTAAAAATACAGAAGAAATGTTATGACAAATTATACAGTGGTTCTTAAGAGTGAGCTGAACTTTACAGAGTGAGGCCGGCCATCCGCAAATACCTCAAAAAAACAATTATTACTGTTAATCATACTGTTATTTTTCACAGTATGCACATTATTTATAGGCATAAAAATTAATAAAGAGTTTTTCACAGGAGGTCATTAAGAGAGGCAAATATTGTGCATGGTACACACCAACAGCAAATTTGTTATGACTGTTTAGTTACTGTATTAGGACACATAAGTAAATACAAATGAAGTACTTAACACTCCACATCAACTGTATTCTATATCAGAAAGGATTTTTTAAAAGATGTATTTTATATTTGTCTCTGTGTGTATACAGTTTTATCTTACAAATATTTCAGAAAATACATTTCGTTACATTACATGAAAAGGGTTTCTTTCTAGTTCTACTGCAGTATTCATAAAATAAGTCTATTATGCACTATAATACAAAAGGGTCCAAATAAAGAATTATGTCCTCTTTCATATTTACATGCTTTTCATCAATATTTCATTATGTAATAAAGAGCTTTTACATGCCTTTTAATACCTGCCTGGTATTTTTGTTTTTGTTTTATTGAATTAATTCTAGGACCTTATTCTAGACATACTTCATCTTTCCGTGTGCACCTTTAGTAATGCAACTGTAACACTATACACGCACCCTTTTTCGTATTAATGAAAGACTTCTCTAACAGTGTACTGTACAGTACAGAGTCTCATTTTAAGGTAGTGAGACTCCCGTTTTGCACTTATAATTGTACTGATACTGTACATGTAACTACTGATATGCTATATGTGTTACAGTACTGATATGCACAGTGTCTGTGTCGAAAGTGAATTGATGGCAAAGGTTATAGCCAGTATAACGTTATGATAATTCTGAGAAGGCTAGGCAAGTACTGTAAAGTACAGTAAAGATAACTATCAAATAAGTATCCTGACAGTGTTATACTTCTTTACAGAGCATGCTCAGTTAAAAATACAGTTTCAATCTGCTTATAATTGAATATACTTATATTTAAAAATGATGTAGGCTAAATCGAGATAAATATTCTGCATATATACTAAATATTTATGTATTTATTTAATTATTTAATTAATGCCGAGAGGCTTGAAGTCTTATGGAGAGACTCTTTCTACAGGATACATCAATACGCCAGTAGGAGGCGACAAGTCTTATGATTGAGTCATTTATTTATTCACCTGATTCGTTCAAAAACATTAATCCAGACAAAGTGACAGACTGAATGCGGAACAGTAATTCTCCTAATATGCCTGTCATACATTGCAAAAATAGTAGGAGTAATATGCTAGTGTGCTGTTCCGAATACATCCACGTTTTAATGAGTGAGTCATTGAATCATTTTATCACCCGATTAGTTCAAACACATTGATTCATTTAGAAACGAAACACTACAAATGTTTTTGTTGCTCGGAGAAATTCAGCGGTTAGTTCTGCTTTAGCTTTGTTTGAAACTGTTTTCTTTGGTGGAGCAAAAACAGACAACTGGAACAATTGTGTCTACAATGTAAGTTACTCAATATTTACTTCTTGTTTATTGAACTGTTGTATGAAAGCATTCGTAAAACAGTATTAATCAACATCACTCGTGATATTGGATGTATAGTATGCGTAGTATGACATTTATTTGGAGGATAAAGACATTATGATATAAGGTAAATGTTCGGGAAAGAAAAACAGTGCTGCCCCAGGTTGTCATCTGCAAGCCTGGAACAAGGAACAGACTGTTCTCCATGAAGAAAACTACTATGCATTAACTATAGGCTTACAGACAAACCTTTAGCCCAAAGTTCATAACTCTTGCACAATCTTACCCATCTGAGTCACTGGCTATTTTCATGTCAAGCTATACTTTGAGTGTGTTTGCATGTGTTATGTAACGGGTGGCTGGAGTTTATGTAAGAGGGTAGTGTCTCAGAAAAGTGCATATCTATGATTGGTGACATGGGGCAATCATCATTTTATTGAAAGTCACTCCTCCAATCTTGACATATTTTATCTCACCACATCCTTAAAAATAAAGGTTATTTATTAGCAACTATGTTTCCATGAAGAACCTTTAGCATCCATGAAAACTTTTCAATGCACAAAAGGTTCTTTAAATTGATGTTCTAATAAAAGTGATTCTCTTAAGATTGGTTCACTAAAAGATTATTTAGGAAATTATATTATACAGCATATGTGCATAAATGAGGAATTGTACAGCATGTGTAGTCAGAATGTCAGTGTCTCAGGAGGCTTTTGTAAAGGGGTCAAGCACAGCCTTAACTTTGCCACTGAATAATTCAAAGCATCTATATGTGGCTGTACAGTAAAAACAACAAAAAACTGATTTCAGTCAGTTTTAGGTTTATCATCTCAAATAAAATCACAGTTCATTAAAGGAAAAAGGCAACTAAAATTGGCACAGTATTTTATTAGAGTGATTATACAGATACAATAGATTTGCACTATACAGGAAGTCATTGAACTAGACATATTAGCCAAAAGTCGAGTCCGATGTTCCTTTCCATTTCACAAAAATCAAAACAGCTACAAAAACTTGCAAGCACCACCAAAGAAATGATCACTGACTTCACTGAACAGTCTTGGATGCTCTGTTCACATAAACACACCACAGTTAGAAAAGTTGAGGTTGACTTCTGTCTTAATTGCTTTTTGTCAGTTTGTAGAAAAGGAGCTTGTCAAAGAATGAGAAAAATATCACAGGTACAACGAATCACACAAATATAGTCATTTACATCGAATATATAAGAAAATGAGAAATCAGTTATGTGCTTTTTTTCTTCTTTTTTGAAGAAATGTCACTCTGGCGATTGAGGTTTTAACGGGAGGTAAAAGATCTAGATCTTCCTTGAAAAAACCAAAACAAAACAAAAAAAACAATGAGATCAATGATGTGTATGCTATAGGTCAATTTCTAGACATCAAGTTTGGTCTTCCAACCCTAAATGAGGCCTTGTGGTATTGCTAGAACTAATCCTGGCTATGGACCATTGAGGCATATGCATACAGCAAATTGTCTTTGGATAAATATATATATATATATATATATATATATATATAATATAAAAATCCATATTCTTTATGCCCAAATTTGTACATACAACAGAAAGTTGTATTTTCCCATATGAATGCATTTTCCATAGCAAGCACGTGAGCTACATTCACCACATGTCATCATGCTAGTTAAAAGTTAGCCTTCTTTGTACATTGGGTGGATGTACAGTAATGGGCTGTAGAGGGCGCAATAGTCAGCCAGTGACTTCCCGTGAGTCATAGCACTGGAGCTAAAATGATCACCAGCTCATTTTTTTGTAACTGAGCATTTTTGCAAAAAGTAACACAGGAACAGAAACAGTCGGGCCAGTTTCTCAACCTGAGAATGCAGTTAGACTATAAATCGCTATAATGCTTTTATGCCTTCAAGTGGTTGACAGCCTTCTTTTTAAAAACAAACAAACAAAAAAAGTTTTTTTGATGCAGATGATAATAAATCGCTGTTGTTAGGTTGAAACAGAATAGTCCACGCTGGATGAAAGAACGTTCGTTGCCAACAGTGTTGAAACCTGACTGTCTTCAATGAAGTTATCCACACAGTGCACAAACACACTGAGGTTTACATGTACATAGCTACACAGGAAAGAGAGATAGAGAAAAGAGAGAGAACAATGATACATATGAAACAAACAACAATCCAGAAACATTGACACTTTTGTAATGGTTTCTAGTCTATTGTCATAGCACTGAGTTTTCTACTGCCTTACCAATATCACCAGTACAATAGACTGTATTGAACGTATTGTAGCTGTGTGGCTACTAATCAACAATCCCTTTCATTTCTCTTTCATTGTCCTCTCTCTTCAAAAGTGCATAAAATCCAAATCCAAATTGGACTGAATGTGCAATCAA